>JAFIRS010005476.1:0-56091 GCA_018342105.1 Gonioctena quinquepunctata
GAAGGGCCGTATAAGGGAAATCTTGCCCGGCAAAATATTTTGTTCACCAGGTCTTAATAACTGCCTCTCTGAGAATCATTCTGGCCTAAAAAATCTCTAAATCTCAAGGTTACGTCTATAGAATTTTTTCAAAGTTGGTGTCCCTCAATTTTTTTTTCCCACTTTCGAAGGGCCGTTTTGAAACGAAATTTTTCCCGGCAAATTATTTTGAGTATTACGTCGTATTCACCACCCTCCCAGAATCATTCCAGCCTAAGAAAATTTCGAAAACCCCGCGGTAAGCTTTGTATGATTTCTCAAAATTGGTGTTTCGTCAATTTTGTCGCATTTTGGAATGGCCGTATAAGGCGAAATCTTGCCCGGCAAAATATATTGTGTATCAGGTCTTAATAACTGCCTCTCCAAGAATCATTCTGGCCTAAAAATTTCTAGGAAAATCCTAAGGTTACGTCTATAGGATTTTTCAAAGTTGGTGTTCCCTTGATATTGTCGCATTTTGGAATGGCCGTATAAGGCGAAATCTTGCCCGGCAAAATATATTGTGTATCAGGTCTTAATAACTGCCTCTCCAAGAATCATTCTGGCCTAAAAATTTCTAAAACTCCTCTGAGTCTAAAATGGTCCTACGGTCAACTCTATAGGATTTTTTTAAATTTGCGTTCTTTATATGTTTTCTCATTTTCGAATGAGGCTAATTCTTTCCCAGAGATATATTAAGTGTTTCATCACGGAAAGTCCTGTTATATATTTCAGATTTGACCCATTCAATACTTTGATATATAGAAATAGATTTTTTCAGTGTTCATTTTTGCTCGGCAAAATATTTGATGGTATTGATCTAATTATTCACAGTGCTTTTCAATGACATTTTTGTCGGAATAATTCGCAGAGTTCAATAATATTTTCTTATACTTCCCTATTTCATTACCCTCAGAATAATAAAAAAATATCGTAATGGTATTTTTCCTTCACGACTACCTCAATGATTTTGAATTTTTGCATGATATTTGCAATCACAGTAACATTAGAAATTAAGTAAAATCTGTATGAGACTGTATGCTGATGCGACCCAATATTTGATTCATTACCCATGAAAAGAAAACCCTTGGCCAGTACAATTTTGTCTTCAGCCACGAATTCGTGGCTGAGCCACGTTTTTAATTGTGGTGTCATACCAGTTGTATCGATTGGCCACGAGTTTATCGACGCGGTATATCTCGGTAAATTCGTGGCTAGAAACTCGTGGCTGTTTTCACACTGGTGAATTGTTGTTGATGTTATGAAAATAACGGTTTCACTTATCATTGCCTTACTTGAAAACCTGAGGCTTTTTATATGCTAAAAAAGGTATAGGTATTTCAATTAAAATATCAAACTATAATAGTGACTTGAGAATCAATTTTGCATCTGTTTCCCTAAATAGGAATTGAATGCGTTGACATATAATTTTGACAGAACATATGTGTCGATTTATCGCAAAACAATATCGAATAGACAATGGTTTTATCATTATAAAACAGCGAGAAGACGTTTTATCATTATAAAACTGATCTGTTTGGTTCTCTCTTTGAAATTTCGGCCATTTGATTGGCTCAAAAATAAGGAGGGAAATACTTCAATAATATTACCTACGTTTTCACTGAAAATTGGTACCCTAGCAGTGTTGGAAGAGTCAATGATTAGATAGATAGATCTTTATTTCCAACAGGTATACACCCAATCACAGGAAAAGTAGTGAAAATTCTTAAAATAACAAAAAACAAATTAAATTAAATCATGTTAGTAGTAGTGAAAATTCTTAAAATATCAAAAAACAAATTAAATTAAATCATATTATCCAGATAAACAATCATACATTTTGTGTGTTACGGTGGGTCGATTTTTTGTGTGGGTCGATTTTTTGTGTGTACTCTTTCAATGCATAAAACACTGTCTGCAAACTATGCAGGCGGCTATTTTTCTCCTTTACGAAATTTTATTTTTTAATTCAATTTCAGGCCTTTGAGGTCAGCAGAACAGTGGCGTGGTGTGTGTTTGTGTGAGACCATTCGAAGAACGTGAAAGATCAAAGCGGCAAATTATATTGTTTCGTTCGGTTTTTTCAGTTTATTCACCTGACTTGGGGAAACACTATTATTGTTTTGTTGTTAATTGTAAATAAATGGAGAATAATCAATTCCCTATTACAATAGCCATGAAGCCTAGATTCGTGACGATTTGTATGTAGTATGTAAGTTTACCTGAGTGATTTTTTTTAATGTGTTAATTTCAATTTTTGAGTCACTTCTAACTCTGTAACTGAAACCTGATTATTCTATAAATTATAATATTGTTGAAACCCAGAATATGTTACGAGAAAGTCGGTCAAATCAATTTACAAGCCCGAATATGGCAAATAAATTGAATCAACCATGAAAATATTCCGCCGTCTTGCGTCACTATTGATTTATCTTCGCGCGGTAATCCCAATTAGTCTATGGGCAACTGTGATATTTAGTTTTCACGAGAACATTGTTTCGACGGTGAGGTTTCGTTCTAAGAAGATTCAGCTACAATAATTTCCAAAATCGTGGAAAACATAGGATTATACCATCCACAAAAAAATTGTCCCTACTCGCCAGAAAACTAACTATAGGCCAATAACAATACCGTCCAGTTTCTCAAATGTTTTCTAATATGCTTTTTTGAATATATTTTTGTCATTTTGATACTGACAATATCTTTAATTCCTAAACATAAAACAACAAAATACATCTATTCATGCAATTTGGGTTTATAATGTATATTTCTTATTACCAGCCTCCAATATGTGTTACTATATGATTTAAGACTGTACTGGCTTCATGTACTTACCCTTCCATCATTAATTAACATATATATCATATTTTTCTCAAACATTTACTTTACCTTGTACGTCAAGTAGCATGAGTAGTCACGCACAAATGGTATATCATCTGATAATTGATATGCACACTTCATTTACCAATTCATGTTTATTTGCCATGACAGCTTATTGCTTCTATATTTATTAATAGTTGTTTACAATTTTTTTTAATTGAAAATTATTTAAATATTTCAAATCATTGTAATCCATCTTCATGAATCATAGCCAAACATAACATAGTCACGCACAAGGAGTATAAAGCTGGATTTATAGTTAGACGGACTGTAAACGTAGACGCACTGTATACATAACAAACTTACTGTAAAATTTTATTAAATTTATAAATCGACGGAACGGAGTTTGTGCGACCAGTGTGAAAACAGAAACGGTCGTCGCGCCAAAAACGAAATATTAGTATATGCCCAAGGGTGTCATGTTATTCCTTCAAAATCTTGCGAAATGAAATAGCAATTGGAATTTTCTACAGTATTTTGATGGTGATGATGAATGAAAGTTTACACACAAATATGATAAAAATATGATAATGGTGCTTCTAATAAATCATAAGATCATATTTATTTATCAGTGGCTGTGACAATAACATACAAGATGGAATAAAAAGGGCGTATCTAGAAATTTCTTTTTAACAGTATATTCAGAACGAGCTGAGAAAGCATACCTACCCTATTTACGGATTTTGTATCTCAACACTCACCTTGGAAACTACCCCACTATTCAAAAAACATCTCCAGAACACAGTTAATTCATCGTTTCTGGAAATTTATTTTTGATCTAGGTTCAAAACGAGCTGAGAAAGCATGCCCACACCATTTCATATTTTGTATCTCAATACTCACCCTGGAAACTACCCCCGTATTCAAAAAAAATATCCAGTACAGAGTTAATTCATCGTTTCTGGAAATTTATTTTTGACTTTGAATTCAAAACGAGCTAAGGAAGCAACCTACCCCATTTTGGATTTTGGTTTTCAATACTCACCATGGAAACTACCCCGTATTAAAAAAATATCTAGTACACAGTTAATTCATCATTTCTGGAAATTTATTTTTCACTCTAGGTTCAAAACGAGCTGAGAAAGCATGCCTACACCATTTCAGATTTTGTATCTCAATACTCACCCTGGAAGCCACCCCGATTCAAAAAAATTTCCAGAACAGAGTTAATTTATCGTTTCGGGAAATTTCGGAGTCGCTCGGCGTTTTTTGTAAAATCCTGTTTTTTCGGAGATACTCATTTAGATATTCTTGAAATATTTGGATTATGTTATAACGCCATCTCAAAACATATTTTTATAACCTAACCTAACTTACCGTTTTTCCAGACGTCGTAATTGAATTTGGTGGATTCACCAGTTCCAACCTAACCTACCATAAAACATTTATTTTTGTGTAAAATCGCGTTTATTTCAGGGAAGACACCTTTCTATATAGATGAATTTAACAAGCACACCCTTATCTAAATAAAAAAAATCGTCCAAATCGTTAAAGCCGTTTCCGAGATAGCCGATATATATATATATATATATATATATATATATATATATATTTATATATATTATATATTTATATATATATTTATATATATATATATATATATATATATATTTATATATATATATATATATATTTATATATATATATATATATATATATATAATATATATATATACAGTGCTTCTCGAAAGTCCCCCCCCCTCTTATTTTTGGAACGATTATACATAAAAAAGTGAAATTTGGAGACTGAATATTAAAAGTTGTAAACTTCCCTACTAGTGATGATAGATGACGAAATCGTCAAAGATGACGTCACAAGGCCATTGTGACCAATAATTTTAAATGGAACCCTACGGTAAGCGACACTTCTTTTAAAAGGTATCGAAAAAACCTATTCAATAATACTAATTTTGTTTGTGTTTATGGCAGTTTTGGCAACTCGCTTTTAAAAAACGCAAAGCTGTGATGAATTGAATCAGTTAATACTAAAATTCCAAATTCAAGCTCCGCCTCTGGATAGTTGTCAAATAAGCTGACGTTTTTGTTAGTCTCCCTAATTCGACGTTTTTGTAATGGTCCAAGTTTTTGTACATTTAATAATTTGTGTATTGTTGATCGAACGTTTAACTGTTTTAGCAGCTTTTGGTACTTTTGATATTTTTCCCGATCGCCCCGTTTTGAGGACTTATTTAAGGGAGCTTCTTCGTAAGTTTGAAACAACGGGTAGTATTAATGATGCGAAACGATCTGGCAGACCACAAATTTATGATGAGAAAAAAATTGATTTACTGGCAGAAGTAATAGTTAATCCTACTTCTTCAACAACTCACGTTGCATCTACCTGTGAAGTCAGTCGAAGTACAGTACACAGGGTGTTGAAAAAAAACAAATTTCATCCATACAAATTAAAAATGGTTCATCAACTCTCAGACAACGACCCTGACCGAAGAATTTTGTGTAAATATGGAAACTAAAATTAACCATCAGCCAGACTATGTCAAAACAATTTGTTTCAGTGACGAAAGTACTTTCTATCTAAATGGAAATGTAAATACACAGAATGTGAGGTATTGGAGTGACGCAAATCCTCACCTGTTTCGTGAAACACATACCCAATTTCCCCATATAAGGTGGATGTTTGGGCAGGCATCCTGGGAAACCACATCGTTGGGCCTCTTTTTTTAAATACTAATTTAACTGGTGAGGTTTATCTGGAGCTGTTGCAAAACGCAATAGAACCGTTAATCCTTGAAATTTTGGAAGATAATCCAGATGAATTCGGCAATTTGGAAATAACATTGCAACAGGATGGTGCTCCTCCACACTATTACGGTGTAGTAAGACGGTATTTGGATGAGGAGTATCGTGGTAGATGGATTGGGCGACGAGGTTCAACGGAATGGCCAGCTCGATCACCGGACCTCACACCTTTGTTTTTTTTTTGTGGGGGTACCTTAAATCGAAGGTTTACGCCACTGAACCTGAGAATATTGACGTTTTAAAACTACGTATTGTTGGAGAATGTGAGACTGTTTCCGCAGACACATTTGCAAAAGTACGAGAAGAGTTCAATAATAGGATATTTTACTGTCAGGAAGTAAATAAAGGTCACTTCGAGCAATTTCTTTAAGTAGATACTGATTCTTAAATCTGTAATTAATATCATACTGAATGGAATTTAAATTTTAATGTTAACTAATGAGCCATTAAAACTGCCATAAACACAAACAAAATTAGTATCATTGAATAGGTTTTTTCGGTACCTTTCAAAAGAGGTGTCGCTTGCCGTAGGGTTCCATTTAAAATTATTGATCACAATGGCCTTGTGACGTCATCTTTGACGATTTCGTCATCTATCGTCACTAGTAGGGAAGTTTACAACCTTTAATATGCAGTTTCCATATTTCACTTGTTTATATATAATCGTTCCAAAAATAAGAGGGGGGGGGGAGAGGACTTTTGAGAAGCACTGTATAAATATATATATATATATATATATATATATATATATATATATATATATATAATATATATCTATATAGACCAACTCATCTTCCGTTTCATACTTTGGCCCCCAAGCATCCACGTGTTTATACAAAGAAAACAGTTAATAGCCCACTCAGCCTCCGCCACTATCTCAGGCTAGTTAGCCTCCTCTGTATATGTTACATACGTTTTTTGGGAGTTTATGTAACCTGGCCTCCTTTTGGAGCTATTGTGTATTCACTGGGCCTCCTGACACTGTTGCCAAGTTTTCAGTCAATATTCAATTCCACAGCATGATAACAAATCACGCGGCCTGTTTAAAAGTTTATCCGGTAGTTGAGAGTTTGAATTTTGCTTCATACTCTGAAAGAAATTGATTTCAGTAGTATCGTATAACGAGAATATATAATCTACCTTCGATCATTCTGAAAATATTCAAGGAATAGTGGCTTAGAAGAGTTCCTAAAAATTATACTAGACAATAAGTATTCCATGATGAAAGCAGTAAACTATATTGGGTATATTTTGGGCTTATTAGTCTTCATTAATAGTAAAATTCCCGATTCAAATTCTAACGTTCCACGATCTTTCACTACAGTTGACCACCTTATTTTATTTTTATCGAAATTTACCAAAAAATCCAGTTGGTTTTCATACATCAGTAAAATACCAGGAGAGTTCTTGAAACTGACAGATCCAAAGCTCTATACTGGTCACTGTTTTCGCCGGTCTTTGGTCACTTTACTGGTAAAAGAAAGTGCAAACTTAAATACTATCAAAAGACACAGGCGATGGAAATTTTAAATACTAAATTCAATTGGGGATTCGCTGGATAATTAGTAAAATATTGCCTAAATCCTTCTTTTGAAGGCGGCCACTACTGTTCATTCCATCCCTCCTACAAGAATACTAAATGACAAAAAAAACATAGGAAGTGCAGAAGGAATATTTCTAGTTCAGATTGTATAATAAATATTAATGTCAATGAAATTCAAAAAAACATTTGAATGTTATATTATATTTGTAAATAATAAAAATTGTTGAAATTTATACTTTCAACACTTGCTCGCAATGACATCATAAAGACTCGCGCCGTCGATAGCAATTAGTTGGTAAATAGCCGCCACTAGTGAACAGTTATATTTATGTGTCGAGAAAAAAGTGACATAACTGCTTTTGAGTGATTGTAGCGATCCACTGCGAATGGCGCCTCTCGAACAAAAATGTATTTTCGCTCTCAATACATACCTAATATTTGAACTCATAGGGCAAACTGAACTCTATATCAAACACTTCCTCATTTAATAGTGCGATCCAGACTATAAGGTTGATTCTGAGTATCAATAAATGAATTATTTAGATTTGGAGAGATTTCCATGACTTTAACTTCAAAACTAACGGTATTTTAATTTCCACCCCTTTGGGGATGAAGTATCAAAAAACCTTCATAGTGGTTACTCATGTCATCATAGTCTAGTAGAGAAGTGAGTTTCCTGCGAAAAATAGCTCCAAGCCTTCTGAATATATGAGCGATGACTCATTCGATTCGGGATGTCATTCTGACGAAAATGTGCTAGTTTTTTAACACAAAACAAAAAATAAAAATAGCCTTAGTTTTTTGGTAGTAACTCAAGAACTCTTGATGATAGATGAAATAAAAAAACAGATTCTTGAAGACGAGACTATTCACTATAAAAACTTTTGTCTCGGAGATCTATATCAATTATTTATAATTTTGATTCAACGTTGAAAATAGGGCTACGCGCGGACGTTACGGCAGGAGTACAGCACCTCTCGAAAGAGCAATTCAAATACAATATTTTTTATACTATCAAATATAAATTTAAAAATTCAAAAAAATCAAAGTATCAGCTGAACACCTGGAAGAATATAATTTCGTTATTTTGTTTTGATTGAATTTTGATAATCGGAGGCTATTGCTAATAAGTAAATCACCGTTTTTATAAAAACCGAATAATTGTTTAGAATGACCATATTTTTTTTTGCTTTCTGGGGCACATTTCACAAGTGTACTCAATGATATCATGCAGAAATTGATGAAAAATTTATTATTTTGTTAATTATAAATTTCTTAAGGTAACAAAATATGAGATATCGAATAAACATTGTATTTTTTTTTGATATTCCACATTATTATCAGTTTTATATCTGACAAAGGCATTTCACAACGTTTATTATATTCTTTTTAAAATTGTTTCTTTTCATTTTCTCATTATTTAAATAATATATTTAGAATTTTTTTTCTTCCAAAATGCGGAATTGGTTATTCTCCACCTAATAGGAAAAAATATAATAATTTTTATTACCAAACTGTGTGTGTTTCTCATATTTTGTTATTAGAAATTTATAATTACCAAACTAATTAACTTTTAAACAATTTTATAGCGTGATATTATTGAGTACACTGTAAAATGTGCTTCAGGAAGCAAGAAATCATGGAGTCATTCTGTGAACAATTATTCGGTTTTCAATGAAATCGGCGGTTCCAAAAAAATACTCAAAATTGAATGAAAAAAAAATTACCAAAATTACATTTTTCCAATGATACATGATATAATAATTTTTTTTGAATTTTTGAATTCACATTTAATAATATAAAAAATATGTTATGTGAATTGCTCTCACGAGAGGTGCTGTAGTCTAGCGTAACGCCCACGCGAAGCCCTGTTTTAATTCATCGTTGAATTAAAATTATTAATAATTGGGATAGAGTTGCGAGAGTAACATTATCACAGGAAATTTCTCCTCTTTTTCAATTTTCCCGAAAATCGATAGTTTTTGAGCTTTTTCCAAAAAACTAGAACCGTTTTTATTTTTATTTCTGTTTTTTGTTAAAAAAATCGAAAAATACGACTTTTTTGGAATGTCATCCCGAATCGATTGAGTTTGATACACGGATTTTTCCCTAAACAACATATGTTATAAAAGGAAAAAAAAATATGATCCCATAGCGCATGGTTTGGAAAAATATTTTATTTGTGGAAATATTGGTTGAGGGTTCAGTAATATATATTGATATTACTTATCATTTCATTATGAAAAAAAATTGAATATACTATTCATTGAGCATAATTATTTCTATTCAATTTCATTATTTCCTATTATTTCAAATCCTCAATAACACAGTGAATGATTTTCTTCGGTAATATAAATAAATAATTTTGAGTAGTTTTCAAGATCTGTGAAAGAATGTTCCTCTTCCATTCGATTTTCTGTACCATTTAGAACTCTCACTCATAAGGTTTTCTTCCTAAAATATATTATATGTTTTCATCTAGCTTATGGCTCAGGCTATTCCGTGATTTCGTTTCCCGTTATCCTGTTATCCCGTTATCTCGTTTGGGTGGCATAATTGATTTGACAGCGGAACTAATGCTTTGTGACGACTATTAAAAATTCACCAACCCCTTTCCACCCCTGTAGATATGGCATTTTGAATAAAGTTTAACACGATTTATTTATTCGTGACAGAGAGCCAAAACACCAATTTTCATTATTCTAACATAAAAACTCACGGAACCCTAATAAACATTTTCAGCCCCCATTTCGCCCCTTTAGTAGTTGAATTTCTAAAAACACTGGAAAACAAATGTCTTCATATGTAAAAAGACCTCAAATATCCATTTTCATGATCCTAACTTAAAATGTTTCACCCCCCATTTGACCCCTTTAGGGTTTGTATTGCTGAAGACACTGAAATACATATTTTTTTACTGTAACAAAGACTGCAAATACCAATTTTTATGCACCCAAGTCGAAAACTAAGGGTACTCCAGTACAAACTTTCGAACCCCAGTTAACTCTTTCACCCCTTTAGGGTTGAATTTCCAATAATCTAAAAATACTGTTTCGTTATTTGAGAAGAAAAGGCCAAAAATAGCAGTTTCCATGCCTTCAAAACTAACGGTAGTTTGATTTTCACCCCTTTAGGGATGGAGTATTGAAAAAAAAATTCTAAGTGGTTATATACTTATGTCATCATAGGAATACGCTATCAAAATTTCAGCTCTTTGTGTTGAGTTATTTGGTCTGGGCGTTAGTGAATCAGTCAGTCATTATATATGTATAGATTATTTCAATTCATAAGTGTCTATATATATATATATGTTCTGTTGACTATTTTTTGTTGGTATATTTCTAAAACAATTGGCTACTGATTTTATAACATAACTTGTGTCACACACCCAAAAAATTCCATCCTTTTTTTGTACCCTTGAACAGTAGCATGTTCTGATTAAAATTGAATTCATTTGAGTCGTTTACCTGAAAATTTTTCATGATTCATCTGTAATCTTGAGTCTTGGAATACCCCAGATTCCTACATTCAGTTAATATAATCCATTCTAAGCAACCTCATTCAGTAACTTTCGTGGTACACAATATAATAACCGAAACTGAATAATACGAATCAAATACAAGACACATTAAGAGAATATAGATTTTCTGATATGTGAAAAACAATGCAAGCGTTTTTTCAGGTTCACAAAATACCCAACTCACGAGAATCTATTCAAGTAAGGATTCTATATGAAGATTGTTTTCATTCAATGAAATAAACAAATTAATTTTTTTTTGCTTGTGACGATAGCGGAAGTTTGGTGTCCTTTTGTTGAATCTTGTATGATAATTTGTTTGAGTGATTTGTGTATAACATTGTAAAAGTACTTTTTCTGAAATGGTGAAATATCGCAATATTTTAGTGGACTCCCGAATAAATCTTGACGTAATCGCAGTAATATAAATTGCGGAATCAATGAGAAAAAGTATTTGCCAGGCTCATTCAAAATATTTGGGAGGCAATTGCAGCTTCCACAATTTATTTCGTTCGTGCGCGGAAAGAATACATGTTTCTTGATGACAATCTAAAATGAATGTTATTTGTGTGCATCCCCTGTGTTGCCAAATTGGGGAAGCCCAGTGACCTTCGAAAGTATACGTTTCAAAAAACTATAACATAAACAAAGTAAATAAGAAGAGCAATTAAGCGGCGAGGGACTGAAAAAAATTTTAAATGGATAAGCAAAAACAGGCAAATTGGACTCCACCATATTTTAGTGGTAAAGTGTTTGTTACTATGTTACATGTCGTATGCGACATTTTTAAAGGGTGGTTACCGGGCGTCCGTATATCGGAGGCTCGGTGACATCGGAGTCTCAGTGAACCTCAAAATTAACAAGGCCGGAGGCCCACTTATACCGTATATATATATATATATATATATATATATATATAAGAATTGCTCGTTTAAAGATAAGATACACTTCTGTGGCTGTCCTATGTTTATTCGTAATAGGTACTCTCAATTATATATGTTTTTTTTCTCTTTTATGCGAATAAACATCATCATTATTATTATGTAATAAAATGTAATGAGGAGGGGGCGAATGCTCTGTTGGGATATTTTGTGATCTCAGCAGGGTATTCTACTGCATTAATCATATCCTTAGAGAGAAACTTTTTAGGTATAGGTACGTGGCATCCCACTAGCTTAGATTTCAGACGCTCTCTTCTAGGAAACAATTTGTTGAAATTAACAGAAACGCATCTGACATTATTTCAACGGGTTCCACAGGGGTCAGTTCTGAGCCCGATATTCTTTTTATTTTATATCAATGATCTAGATAAATGAACTGCAACAACATCCATAACTATGTTTGCAGATGATACCTCAATCATTGTCTCCGATAGAACTGATTCGACCTTGGAAGAAAAATGTAATCAAGTTTTCCAGGATCTTTACTTGAATGTAAATAGAAACAGTTTCACTCCGGTTTCATAATCGCCTGAAAAGTTGTGTACCATTTGTTTTCGCGCAAATGAAAAGTCTGACTATGTAACCACAGAAAGTAAGGTGACTAAATTTCTGGCAGAACCATTGTGATTTTTCAACAAACAAAAATAATTCATTAACTCTTTGAATTCAAAACGAGCTAAGGAAGCAACCTACCCCATTTTGGATTTTGGATTTCAATACTCACCATGGAAACTACCCCGTATTAAAAAAATATCTAGTACACAGTTAATTCATCATTTCTGGAAATTTATTTTTCACTCTAGGTTCAAAACGAGCTGAGAAAGCATGCCTACACCATTTCAGATTTTGTATCTCAATACTCACCCTGGAAGCCACCCCCGTATTCAAAAAAATTTCCAGAACAGAGTTAATTTATCGTTTCTGGAAATTTCGGCGTCGCTCGGCGTTTTTTTGTAAAATCCTGTTTTTTCGGAGATACTCATTTAGATATTCTTGAAATATTTGGATTATGTTATAACGCCATCTCAAAACATATTTTTATAACCTAACCTAACTTACCGTTTTTCCAGACGTCGTAATTGAATTTGGTGGATTCACCAGTTCCAACCTAACCTACCATAAAACATTTATTTTTGTGTAAAATCGCGTTTATTTCAGGAAAGACACCTTTCTATATAGATGAATTTAACAAGCACACCCTTATCTAAATAAAAAAAATCGTCCAAATCGTTAAAGCCGTTTCCGAGATAGCCGATATATATATATATATATATATATATATATATATATATATATATATTGTAACGTAAATAAACTTAACTTGGTTTTACTAATTTATTTCACACTTAAATTGACAACTAATTTATATTACTGGCTACGCCACTGTATAGCTCGATGTTATCGACTCGCCGAAAAACTGCCTCCCTCTTGAGGGCTGCCTATTTATCTCCGATACAGCATTCTCGATGTTTCCAATTCTGGCGGTTGGTGCCCAGCATGTTCCAGTTACTTCCTATATCGACCGTTGTTATCTGCCGCGGCGTGACTGGATTGTTCTCGAATATCTCCAGGGATGACATCATCGCTGTCGATGGCAACGCGTGAGGCGACAGGTCCGGCCTAGGTTCGTTACATTGCCCCCTTCTTGAAGACATTTTGTCCCGAAATGTCATCCTTGGAGTGTGACGATATCTGCATGACTCCCCATAGTTGCACCGTGAAGTTCGATGGAAGTAACACTCCACGGTCTTCATGACTGGTCGTGGAAGAGGGTTACAGCAAACCAAAATCTTGACGCAGCTGGATCTGAATATCGCCTCCAGCATACTTCTTATGACTCTCCAGTCCAACCCATCAATACCACAGGACAATTTTGGAATTGCTAGATCCACCAGATTCTGGTCCACCATAGTGTCTCTTAGTTTGGTGAGACTCTTCCAGACATCTCCGTAGGACGGTTTATCTTGGGAATGCCTCTTGGTAACTAGGTAGTAGATGTTTCTCTGGCCTTTCTTCAATTGTAGCACCCCACCAACTTCTGGATTCTGCTCCCGCAGTGTTTGGAGTTGACCAAATTTCTTGGAAAACACTACGGCGATGCCCCTGGACATTCGAAGATCTTCTGCCACACAGTGCGCTAGTGCGTAGTCAGCAGGCACCTCGAAAAGGTCTCGTGACTCCTCTCTAGTAACCCCATGTAGAACTTTCTGCCCGTTTGAATACAAGGACATGAACTTCTCGAACGTCATATCATCCTCCGGTGGCTTGAGGGTGCGAACTTGGTCATGGTTTCCAGCGTAAGGGGCCAACCTATTGAAATGGACGACCCTTGGTTTCCCTCGGGGTGGCTTATGGATTCGGTACACAAGGTCGTTTATCCTTTTCACGATCTTATACGGGCCTTCCCACGAGTTCCGCAACTTTGGTGATAGTCCACGACGACGTTTGGGGTTGTACAGCCAAACCAGGTCATCAACCTTAAATCCTCCAGCGTCGGCCTTGATGTCATAGGTCTTCTTCATTTTATCGCTGGCACTCTGGATGTTCAACCGGACTCGTTCGTGGATGTCGTCCATTCTCTGCCGAAGTTTGCTGACGTAGTCCTCTCCGGCAGTGTCTTGTCCTGGCGGTATCCCAAACTTCAGGTCACAAGGCAGTCGCAGTTCTCGGCCCATTATAATACTAGCAGGAGCTTGACCTGTTGACTCGTGTACTGCGGATCGATAGGCCATCAGAACAAATGAAGATACTGGTCCCAGTATCTTTGATGGTCAGAGACAACCTTGGACAAGTGGCGGTTGATCGTTCTGTTCATCCGTTCCACCATTCCATCGGACTGCGGATGTAGGGCTGTGGTTCTTGTCTTGCGGGTGTTCAGCAGTAAACATATTTCTTGGAACAGGTTGGATTCGAAATTTCTGCCTTGATCCGAGTGCAGCTCCATTGGAATACCAAATCGACATATCCACTCTTTCACCAAGACGTCGGCGACGGTGATGGCTTCCTGGTTGGGCAGGGCATAGGCTTCCGCCCACTCACTGAAGTAGTCCATTGCCACAAGGATGTATTTATTCCCGTGGTCGGACACGGCGATGTCAATGGCGATTCTCTCGAACGGGCTGCCTACGTTGTACTGACGCATCGGGGCCTTGGGTCGTATTCGAGGTCCATTGCTAGCAGCGCATACAGCGCACTTTCTGCACCAGTCCTGGACGTCAGCTTGACAATTGGTCCAGTAAAACCGTTGCCTCACTATCTGCAGGGTCTTCGTCACTGCCAGATGTCCTCCAGCGACTCCATCATGGATTTCCCGCAGCACTTCCTCTCTTCTGTTCCTGGGAACAATTATTTGGCGTCTGTCTTCCCCACCAATATCGGCCTCCAACACACGTTTCAGGATCCCATTATCCAGAATAAGAGAGTTCCATTGTGCCCAATAGGACTTAACAGCCGGCGAGTAACCTGCGACTTCCTGCCATGATGGTCTTCGATTGCCCTTCTTCCAGCTGACGACTAAGCCAAGGTCGGGGTCTTTCTCTTGGTCTTTCTGGATCTTGCTGTCATTCCAGTTGTCATCCATTGCCGCGGTTCTACAAAGTGTTGCTTCTTTCTCTTCTGCTCGTCGGCAATGTGAGCAATCATCTGGACATGGTCTTCGCGACAAGGCATCTGCATTCTTATGGCTAGTTCCGGCTCGATGTTCGATCTCGAAATCGAATTCTTGGAGTCTCTCGATCCAACGTGCTACTTGACCCTCAGGATTTTTGAACTGTAAGAGCCATTTGAGAGCTGCATGGTCAGTTCTCAACAGGAATCTTCTTCCATACACGTACTTGTAGAAATGCTCCACTCCCTTTACAACAGCTAACAGCTCTCGCCTGGTGACACAGTAATTGCGCTCTGGTTTGCTAAGCGTCTTGCTGAAATAACCAATGACCTTCTCCTGTCCCTCCTGGATCTGAGATAGGACAGCTCCAAGTCCCACGTTGCTGGCGTCCGTATCCAAAATGAATTTTCCTTTGGGTAGGGGATAGCTCAGTATAGGTGCGTTGATCAAAGCTCCTTTCAGCTTCCTGAATGAATCTTGACATTCTTCGGACCACTGGAACTTTGTTTGGCCTTCCGTGAGCCTGGTCAGTGGTTTAGCGATGTTGGCGAATCCCAGCACATATCGACGATAGTATGTGCATAAACCAAGGAAACTTCGAAGTTGGTGGATGTCTTTTGGGATGGGCCAATCCTTAACAGCTTTGATCTTCTGGTCATCCACTGCTACTCCTTCCCCAGAGACAACGTGGCCGAGGTATCGTACTTCTTTTTGGAACAGATGGCATTTCTTAGGGCTCAGCTTCAATCGGAGTTCCTCAGTCGCAGGAATACTTCCTCCAAGTTTTTCACGTGGTCCTCGAACGATCTGCCGACCACAATTATGTCGTCGAGATACACTAGACACGTGTTCCATGAGAGTCCCTTCAGCACTGTCTCCATCAATCTTTCGAATGTGGCGGGAGCATTACAGAGCCCGAATGGCATAACGGTGAACTGCCACAATCCTGAGCCGATGGTAAAGCAGTCTTTTCTCGATCTTCCTGAGCGAGTTCTACTTGCCAGTATACACTCTTCAGATCAAGGGTCGAGAAAATCGTGGAACCAGCCAACGTGTCCAGGGTGTCATCTATTCTCGGGAGAGGGTAACTGTCCTTCTTCGTGACATTATTATGTTGGCGATAGTCTACACAAAAGCGTGTCGATCCATCCTTTTTCTTCACCAGTACGACTGGAGAGGACCAGGGACTGTCAGATGGTTCGATAACTCCTTCTTTTCCCATATCGCTGACTATTTTGTCAGCCTCTTCCTTCTTGGCAAGAGGAAGTCTTCTTGCTGATTGCCGGATCGGTCGGCACCCCAGTATCAATCTTGTGCTGGACCACATTAGTTCGCCCCTTTTCCTTGTCCGGTATCGAAGATGTCTTGGTACTTTTTGACTAAATCTCTCAGTTTGGGCTGTTGAGCTGGTTTTATGTCTTTGGAAGAGATGGCAACTAATTTTTCTAATTCTGTGGGCAAGTTGTTGGGTTGGCTAATCGTACCTCGTACACTCCGGATCACTGAGGAAACTGACCAGCAGTGCCCCAATATTGTTCCATTCTTCAAGGTCACTGGAAAATAATTGACATTCATGACCCTTACTGGCACAAATTTGTCAGCACGCAACAAGGTCTTCCCTAGTGCAATCCCTCGTCCAATTTTCTCATCATGAAGTTTGGGCTCGAACAACACCACGTTTCCACTGCTCGCACTCCCGTCCAGGCGAGCCTCCAGAATGGTTTCAGCCTTCTCAGGTACGCTTACATCTTCAGCCAACAACACACGGATCAACTCCTCACTTCTCCCATGAAGCACCAGCTCTTCTCCGTTGACACGTAGGACGCCGTCTTTGAAATATAATTCAAACCCTCTGGAATTCATGATGTCCATTGCGATGATTGCATCGTCTTCGATGTCCGCTACAAGTGCCTGATGTTTCACTTTAGTGCTGCCCAAAATTATTTCAATCGGTAGCTCGCCATATACCGTAGCCCGAGAATTGTCCTTGTCGCACCTGTATCTAGCAGCATGGTGCAAGGCCCGTTATTGATGAGACCGTCTACGAAAACACCTCTGTTCTGTCGTTGCAGGACAGCGACATATGCGTTGTTAACAGGGGCTTGTTGTACAGGCCGCGTTCCTTCACCTTCTTCAGTTTTCCTGCATCGGAGTATGAATGTTGGACATTTGCTACGCACATGTCCAATTTTGCCACAATTCCAGCATCTTATCTGTCTTTTCTCAGGCAACACTTCCTTCATCACTTTTCTTATGGCAGCTTCCAAGTTAGCAGGCTCCTGTGAGTCTTCCTCAATCGTTTGAACTTTATTTTGGCTTTTGCAGCATTGTTTTGCTGCTTCGAATTCCAAAGCGCGTGCCAGTGCGTCTACGAGATGTGTTGGACGAGCTAATATCAACGCTTGTCTGGTTTCTTGGTCACGGAGTCCATCCAGGAATGCTTGAACCGCTAGTCGCTCCATTACATTTTCTGGTGTGGCTGGATATGCGAGACGAACCAAGCGTGCAATGTCAGTTTCGAATTCTTGTAAGGATTCGCCCGATTTTTGGCAGCGATTTTTCAGCTGGGAGTGGTATACGTGTTCCAAATGGGCGTGGCCATATCGTAATTCTAGATGTTTAATCAGCTGATCATAGTCCTCCTGTTCTTGGGCGGTGAGAGTTTGTAGAATATTTGTCGCTTCTCCACGTAATGCAAGTGTCAGTGCTACAGCTCTTTCCCCTGCATTCCATCCGTTTGCTTTGGCCGCTGCTTCAAACTGCCGGCGGTAATTTGCCCATGGAGTTTTTCCGTCGAACTGAGGCGGCTTCATGGAAAGCTTCCCTATTTCTGAAATGACCTTGACATCTTTTATACCCTCTTGAACTTTATCCAAGTTCGAACTCAAGTCCAGCATTGCATTTTCGTTAACCATCTCTGTGGAGGGCGCACTATTAATTCGTTTTTCCAGCTTACTGATCGTTTCCTTTATTCCATTTCTGCCTCGACCCCATCTTTGATTTTATCTACCTCCGTGTTCATTTGCTCCCTAATTTTATCTATCTCTGTCTCAACGGTTCCCATTCTTTCTTCTAGAAAATTAGCCACACCACACAATTCTTTTTTTAGGCCTTCTGTGTTTTCCAGGAACTTCTCTTCCAGGCTTCTTGCATTTTCTTCCAGGCTTCTTGAATTTTCTAGAAGCTTCTCTTCCAGATTTCTAGAATTTACTTGAAGCTTCTCTTCCAGATTTCTAGAATTTTCTTCAAGCTTCTCTTCCAGTTTCTGCATTTTCTTCCAAGCTTCTTGAATTTTCTAGAAGCTTCTCTTCCAGATTTCTAGCATTTTCTTCCAAAGTCCTCGAATTTTGTTGCAGCTCTTCTTTCAAGGATTCTATTATCGGACTCAAATCACCTCCGGGAACTTCGAATAAAAATGTTTCGGGGTCCTCACCTTCTTGTATATGTCCTTCTGCAAGTCTTTCCTGGAGTACTTGCTTTTTACCCGTTGTTTCCAGTTCCCTTTTCCTCCAATTCCTGTTTCAATTCTGCTACCTTCAAATCCGCAAGGCGCACTTTTCTTGAACACATTTTGTCTTTGACGAGGTATCAGTCTGTTTCACACGAAAAGTTTATCAGTTTGTTAAAAATTCACTTCGCGAATTCTTTTCCACGGGCCACCAGTCTATTGTCTGTTTCACGCGAACAGTGTATCAGTTTATGTTCCCACGCACAATTGTCCACTTCGCGAAAACCGGGCCACTGTCTATTTTGGGCGTACAAAAAGGTCTATCAATTTATTTTTCTGACTATCCACTCCACGATCACTTGTTTATTTTCAAAATCTCGCTTCCGACACCAATTGTAACGTAAATAAACTTAACTTGGTTTTACTAATTTATTTCACACTTTAATTGACAACTAATTTATATTACTGGCTACGCCACTGTATAGCTCGATGTTATCGACTCGCCGAAAAACTGCCTCCCTCTTGAGGGCTGCCTATTTATCTCCGATACAGCATTCTCGATGTTTCCAATTCTGGCGGTTGGTGCCCAGCATGTTCCAGTTATTTCCAATATCGACCGTTGTTATCTGCCGCGGCGTGACTGGATTGTTCTCGAATATCTCCGGGGATGACATCATCGCTGTCGATGGCAACGCGTGAGGCGACAGGTCCGGCCTAGGTTCGTTACAATATATATATATATATATATATATATATAAATATATATATATATATATATATATATTCATATATATATATATATATATATATACATATATATATATATATATATATATATATATATATATAAGAATTGCTCGTTTAAAGATAAGATATACTTCTGTGCTCTGTTGGGATATTTTGTGATCTCAGCAGGGTATTCTACTGCATTAATCATATCCTTAGAGAGAAACTTTTTAGGTATAGGTACGTGGCATCCCACTAGCTTAGATTTCAGACGCTCTCTTCTAGGAAACAATTTGTTGAAATTAACAGAAACGCATCTGACATTATTTCAACGGGTTCCACAGGGGTCAGTTCTGAGCCCGATATTCTTTTTATTTTATATCAATGATCTAGATAAATGAACTGCAACAACATCCATAACTATGTTTGCAGATGATACCTCAATCATTGTCTCCGATAGAACTGATTCGACCTTGGAAGAAAAATGTAATCAAGTTTTCCAGGATCTTTACTTGAATGTAAATAGAAACAGTTTCACTCCGGTTTCATAATCGCCTGAAAAGTTGTGATACCATTTGTTTTCGCGCAAATGAAAAGTCTGACTATGTAACCACAGAAAGTAAGGTGGCTAAATTTCTGGCAGAACCATTGTGATTTTTCAACAAACAAAAATAATTCATTAACTCTTTGAATTCAAAACGAGCTAAGGAAGCAACCTACCCCATTTTGGATTTTGGATTTCAATACTCACCATGGAAACTACCCCGTATTAAAAAAATATCTAGTACACAGTTAATTCATCATTTCTGGAAATTTATTTTTCACTCTAGGTTCAAAACGAGCTGAGAAAGCATGCCTACACCATTTCAGATTTTGTATCTCAATACTCACCCTGGAAGCCACCCCCGTATTCAAAAAAATTTCCAGAACAGAGTTAATTTATCGTTTCTGGAAATTTCGAGTCGCTCGGCGTTTTTTTGTAAAATCCTGTTTTTTCGGAGATACTCATTTAGATATTCTTGAAATATTTGGATTATGTTATAACGCCATCTCAAAACATATTTTTATAACCTAACCTAACTTACCGTTTTTCCAGACGTCGTAATTGAATTTGGTGGATTCACCAGTTCCAACCTAACCTACCATAAAACATTTATTTTTGTGTAAAATCGCGTTTATTTCAGGAAAGACACCTTTCTATATAGATGAATTTAACAAGCACACCCTTATCTAAATAAAAAAAAATCGTCCAAATCGTTAAAGCCGTTTCCGAGATAGCCGATATATATATATATATCTCGAAAGTCCCCCCTTCCTCTTATTTTTGGAACGATTATACATAAAAAAGTGAAATTTGGAAACTGAATATTAAAAGTTGTAAACTTCCCTACTAGTGATGATAGATGACGAAATCGTCAAAGATGACGTCACAAGGCCATTGTGACCAATAATTTTAAATGGAACCCTACGGCAAGCGACACTTCTTTTAAAAGGTATCGAAAAAACCTATTCAATAATACTAATTTTGTTTGTGTTTATGGCAGTTTTGGCAACTCGCTTCTAAAAAACGCAAAGCTGTGATGAATTAAATCAGTTAATACTAAAATTCCAAATTCAAGCTCCGCCTCTGGATAGTTGTCAAATAAGCTGACGTTTTTGTTAGTCTCCCTAATTCGACGTTTTTGTAATGGTCCAAGTTTTTGTACATTCAATAATTTGTGTATTGTTGATCGAACGTTTAACTGTTTTAGCAGCTTTTGGTACTTTTGATATTTTTGTACATTTTAATAATTTGTTAAACTGTTGTGAGCCGAACGTTTGAGTGCTTCAAGAAGCGAAATGGTACGTGCTTTAGGTTATAAAGTAGCAGCGATCCTAATTCTTGGTGAAACTGGACAAAATATTCATGCAGCAGAACGCATTTTTAATGAGAGGTTTCCCGATCGCCCCGTTTTGAGGACTTATTTAAGGGAGCTTCTTCGTAAGTTTGAAACAACGGGTAGTATTAATGATTCGAAACGATCTGGCAGACCACAAATTTATGATGAGAAAAAAATTGATATACTGGCAGAAGTAATAGTTAATCCTACTTCTTCAACAACTCACGTTGCATCTACCTGTGAAGTCAGTCGAAGTACAGTACACAGGGTGTTGAAAAAAAACAAATTTCATCCATACAAATTTAAAATGGTTCATCAACTCTCAGACAACGACCCTGACCGAAGACTAGAATTTTGTGTAAATATGGAAACTAAAATTAACCAACAGCCAGACTATGTCAAAACAATTTGTTTCAGTGACGAAAGTACTTTCTATCTAAATGGAAATGTAAATACACAGAATGTGAGGTATTGGAGTGACGCAAATCCTCACCTGTTTCGTGAAACACATACCCAATTTCCCCATATAAGGTGGATGTTTGGGCAGGTATCCTGGGACACCACATCGTTGGTCCTCTTTTTTTAAATACTAATTTAACTGGTGAGGTTTATCTGGAGCTGTTGCAAAACGCAATAGAACCGTTAATCCTTGAAATTTTGGAAGATAATCCAGATTAATTCGGCAATTTGGAAATAACATTCCAACAGTATGGTGCTCCTCCACACTATTACGGTGTAGTAAGACGGTATTTGGATGAGGAGTATCGTGGTAGATGGATTGGGCGACGAGGTTCAACGGAATGGCCAGCTCTATCACCGGACCTCACACCTTTGGATTTTTTTTGTGGGGGTACCTTAAATCGAAGGTTCACGCCACTGAACCTGAGAATATTGACGTTTTAAAACTACGTATTGTTGGAGAATGTGAGGCTGTTTCCGCAGACACATTTGCAAAAGTACGAGAAGAGTTTAATAATAGGATATTTTACTGTCAGGAAGTAAATGAAGGTCACTTCGAGCAATTTCTTTAAGTAGATACTGATTCTTAAATCTGTAATTAATATCATACTGAATGGAATTTAAATTTTAATGTTAACTAATGAGCCATTAAAACTGCCATAAACACAAACAAAATTAGTATCATTGAATAGGGTTTTTCGGTACCTTTCAAAAGAGGTGTAGCTTGCCGTAGGGTTCCATTTAAAATTATTGGTCACAATGGCCTTGTGACGTCATCTTTGACGATTTCGTCATCTATCGTCACTAGTAGGGAAGTTTACAACCTTTAATATGCAGTTTCCAAATTTCACTTGTTTATATATAATCTTTTGAGAAGCACTGTATAAATATATATATATATATATATATATATATATATTATATATATATATATTATATATATATATATATTATATATATATATAAATATATATATATATATATATATATATAAGAATTGCTCGTTTAAAGATAAGATACACTTCTGTGGCTGTCCTATGTTTATTCGTAATAGGTACTCTCAATTATATATGTTTTTTTTCTCTTTTATGCGAATAAACATCATCATTATTATTATGTAATAAAAAGTATTGAGGAGGGGGCGAATGCTCTGTTGGGATATTTTGTGATCTCAGCAGGGTATTCTACTGCATTAATCATATCCTTAGAGAGAAACTTTTTAGGTATAGGTACGTGGCATCCCACTAGCTTAGATTTCAGACGCTCTCTTCTGGGAAACAATTTGTTGAAATTAACAGAAACGCATATGATATTATTTCAACGGGTTCCACAGGGGTTAGTTCTGAGCCCGATATTCTTTTTATTTTATATCAATGATCTAGATAAATGAACTGCAACAACATCCATAACTATGTTTGCAGATGATACCTCAATCATTGTCTCCGATAGAACTGATTCGACCTTGGAAGAAAAATGTAATCGAGTTTTCCAGGATCTTTACTTGAATGTAAATAGAAACAGTTTCACTCCGGTTTCATAATCGCCTGAAAAGTTGTGATACCATTAGTTTTCGCGCAAATGAAAAGTCTGACTATGTAACCACAGAAAGTAAGGTGACTAAATTTCTGGCAGAACCATTGTGATTTTTCAACAAACAAAAATAATTCATTAACTCATCAAATCGGAAACCTGAAACAAGTTTTGAACACTGGTCAATTTCTGAGGATGTATTAAGCTCAGGTTGATTCAAGGATCAAGTTATGGTTTATGTTTCTGGAGCTTATCGTTACACTTGAAAGAGGTTTTTATTGCAAAAAATAGAGTATTACGAACAATTGTGGGCATACCTCCAACGAAATCTTGTGGAAATGTATTTATCAACTATAAGATAATGACGTTGCCTTGACTATTCATATTTTAATTATATTTGTATGAATAAAATAAAAGTAAAGATAGGAATTTTGTTCTGAACAAATCCAAACATAATTTGAATACACGGCAAAAAATGATGTATATGTCCCATTTGGTTAATTAAACTGGCTTACAATTCCCCTGATCTTATGGCTTAGAATTTTCAACTTGTTGCCAAGTAACATAAAAAAAGTAAAACATCGACTATGTTCCAGGAATTTCTAATGTGTAATTGTTTTCACAATGTTCAAGAATATATGTGCTTTTGTATGTAAGATTTTTTCGAGGATTCCTATAAAAAATTTCAAGTTTATTTATTTAAGTAATCATCCTTTTGTCCTAGGTACACGTCCTGTAGAATTTTGTTATTGGTATGGAGATTCAATGAATCGACATGTGTTAACACAAAAAAGTTCATTTCTAAACATCTGGTTGAACGCTTCTTAAATATTTATACTCTATTTTCAGGGGCAACTTTACGTCGTCATACTTATAATACTTATCGCACAGTGTTGAAGAGATTTAATAGAAAAAACTCAAGACAGATGAATACAAATTTGTTTTCATATGGAATCGACGATGTACGTATAGTTTAGTTGAACATAAGTTTTTATTAGTGGGTAAAACAAGGAAGAGTGTAGATCTAGAACAGTTCAACAAAATGCAATACAGAAAGTCGTCAGACCATTGTGGACCACTCTTTCAACATGTTACCCGAGAAATAATGGATATATCATGTGAAAAAAAATCCGCTTGAAGAATTCCTCTACTCATTTCGATTATTATATTGTCAAATTACTATGCCAGCATGAGCCCCGTTGTGATTTTCATTTAGCCTCTCTTCAAAGTTAACATCTGCCATTATTTTTTGACAGGGTCACAGGGTTCATCGTTATGATTTCCTGAGATGTTTTCCCAGTAATTTTAGTTTTTCCTGGATTCAGTCTTCCATAGAACTGTACGTTTCGGATCCGTCCTGAATCTGGATTGATTTCCGTTTGGACGTGGACGTATGAGTTCGATGAAACTCTGAATTATTTTAATTTGTTATATTATCGTGAATGTTACTAGTATATATTTTCCAGTAAGCTTCTATTTTAACGATCGTTATCCGTTTCGTATCGTTTCTCTAATAATTCGTGCACATTACCCAGTATCAGAGTAATAGGCGGTTCAACAAAACTCACGATATTTTATGTGGCTAATGATGAAACGATATCTAACAATGCCAATCCCAAAATTGTTATCATTAGGATTAATGGTCTATTATTATCATAAGCAATACTAAGATGTTCTGAATGTTCGAGATAATTGTGTCAATTTGTTAGGGCAACACAATTGCATGGACAATAAGGGGCAGAATTATGAGATATTATCCAGAATATAGCAGTATTTTGCTAGACTATTTCGCGAATAACAATCTTTGCTTATTATTGGTTCAATTATAAGAAATGAGTAGGTATTATGACAGCTATTTTGTCATAATTCATTGTTGGTCTGGACATTACCACAATGACGGGGAAAACAATTTGCCACAATTTTCACAAATCATCATGAAAAAAGATGGGATTCTGCTTGGAATCCAATAATTTTCTATATTGTTGCCAATTTGGCTTCAGGAAAAATTTCTCTACCACCAAGGCAATTATGAAAGCTTGGTGAAGTATCTAGAAGATGAGAAACATGTCCCAATGACATTATGTGACCTCCAAGATCTTCGACTGTGTTTCTCATAGTACACCTATAAAAAACTTCAATATTATGTGATACGACTAGCCCAGAGCTTCTTTGGATCTCTATCAGACAGTCGGCATCAAAGGCTCTCTATTAATAATGAGACTTGAATTCAGAGAAGCAAAACATGGAGAGTCACAAGGCTCGGTCCTAGACCCAAATATGTTCACCCTCTATACAGTTCGATCCATAGGTATGGAATAAATTCATTTTTAGCATTATGTATTTGTTTGAAAACACTGAAACATGTCGATTCTTATTGACAGTTCGACAATTTACAGTATGAAAATATTACCCCCTTCTTGCACCCCCTCTGAATTATGAGCACTCCCTCAAAAATTTTAAATGAGAAGGATGGTCGTGTGGTACCTTGTTCGAAAGGGATTTTCATTCTCTGTTCAGCAATAGTAAGTTTTTCAAATTTGGTACAATCATAATTGAGAAAATTTATTTTGAAAATGTAAAATGTAGATACTTTACATAGAATGAAAGAAATAATGTAACATAATGTTTAGGAAGTATTTTTCAAATTATTTTACAAATGAATTAAATGTTCAAAATGACCACTATTCACTTCTTGACAATAAGCAAGTCGATCTTGGAATTCTCGTACAACATTTTGTAGGACCTCAGGGGTAATGTTGTTGATTTCTTCCGTTATCCTAACTTTTAAATCTGCAATATTGTCTGGTCTATTGAAATATACTTTTGATTTTAAATAACCCCATATGAAGTAATCGAGAGGAGTCAAAACGGGGGACCTAGGCGGCCATTTAATCGTTCCACGTCTTCCAATCCACCTATTGGGAAAAACTTCGTTCAAATGATATCTACCAATACGTTTGTAATGCGGTGGAGCTCCGTCTTGTTGGTACCAAATTGATCTATCTATTGCATTTGGATCGTTAACATTAGGAAACAGTATTTTTAATGTAGGCTGTGAAAAGTTCATCAAAATGTCTAGGTAAACCTCACCATTAACTGTGCCTTCGAAAAAATAAGGGCCAATAATTTTGTTGTTAATGATACCAGCCCAAACTTTTTAGGATATTGTGTGTGAGCCTCACACATCCAATGAGGATTTTCTCTGGTCCAATATCTACAGTTTTGTCTATTAACCGTTCCATTTAAATGAAAAGTAGCTCCATCAGAAAAAACAATTTTGTTTATTAACTGCAAATCTGCTTCCATTCTGTCCATCATCAGTTCCCATAATTGTTGCCTTCTATCAGGATCATCCTCATTTAACTCCTGAACCAACTGAACTTTATAAGGATGGTATTTTTTTATGTAATGCCCTCAATATCGATGATTTACTCACATCATTGTCGGCGGCAAGTTGTCTACTTGTCATATGCGGATTTTCCTCAATCGCTAACAGTACATCTAACTTTTTTTCCTCATCCAATTTAACATTTCAACCTGGATTTTGAATAGTTTTTAATGTCCATTTTCACAAAATTTTTTCTCTATTTTGCTAACTGTAGACTGTGAGACGTGTTGACTAGGGTATTTATTATTAAACATTTCATAAACTTCCTTTTGAGTTCTGGTTTTATTACCGCATACAATCATGATAAAAATGCCTATTCTTTGAGTTTCGGATAAATGAGCCATAGTTAAATCAAAAACACACACAAATATTTTTCAATACACTGACTTGTATCAGCAACTTATAAAGTCTACTAGATTGACATACATTATTTATGTTGATTTTGTGGATAATTTTTTGGTGTCGAAAGACTTATTTCTTCTTTTTGAGTGGGTGCTCATAATTCAGAGGGGGTGCAACAAGATTATTTTGATACTGTAAATTGTCAAATTGACAATAGAAATCGACCTGTTTCAGTTTTTTCAAACAAATACACAATAACGCTAAATATGAATTTATTCCATACCTATGGACCGCACTGTATACATGACATTTTTCATTTTATGTCCCCAAACACATGTTTTGCATTTGTTGATGATACTACATTGATAGATTTTGAAGGAGATATCAAATTATTATTAGATTTGTAAAATTATAGATCGATTGTAATAATTTAAAAATTAATGTAACAAACAAAAAATGCATTTTTCGTACATTACACGTATGGGTGACACAGTGAAAATACTGTGTTTCAATTAGATAATGTGTAGATATCTCCGAATTAAAAAAATCAAATTTCCATTCAAACGGCAGTGTAGAGTATTCGTCCTTGAATTCGATTCTGTATACGAAAAAATCTCTACACTGCCGGTTAGACTGGCGACAAATGATGGGTGTCCCGTAAAGACCACGTCTAACTTAAGGAGAATGTAGATCAAAGGGTACCTGCTATGAATAACTCCCCCCTATTATAAAAGTCTTACCGTTTTCAAGATATGACCTGGACTTTTTTTTGCCTACCAAATGGGATCGGAAAAGGTGAAATTTTGTGGTCTGTCGTTCACCAGACCTAAATCCTATGTATTTACATTTTTGGGGTTGCTTAAAGGACAAAGTCTTCTCAAAACCCATAAACGATGAAGCCGAATTGAGGGAACGCATCCGAGTTGCCGCAGCGGAAATATCAGAGATACGTTTGAGGTCAGTGAAAAGGTATTTTCTCAGTCGATGCAGGGCCTGTATACGCGAAGGAGGTCGCTATTTTGAACATGTACTATGATGATTCTAAATGATTTTAATGTCATTAAAAATATTAGTAACCTAAAATAAGCAACTAAATAAAAATCGTCAAATTATACTTTGTCAGAAATGTCCCCTTTTTGAAAAAATCACTTTGTTATACCATTTTGAAATTACCCACCATAAAATCGGCAATTCATTGATGTAATGTGCAGCAGTAGCCCAGTACATTTTGTTTTCACTACGATGGGGTAAACTTCTACTACTATTAAAATCTACTCCCAAAACTTCTAAGAAAACATTTCTCACAGCCCCCTTCTAAAATGTTCGGATTATTTTTTTAATGTGGAAAAATAAATTAGAAAAGTGTAAAATTGTACCAATAGCACAGAAAAAAACTACTGAAAGGGGCAAACGGTAAGACTTTTCGATCTACATTCTCCTCGAGTTTGACGTGGTCTTTACGGGACACCCTGTATATCAGGTGCTATGTATTTGAACTTCTGAATTTCGATTCTGCATACGCAAAAACTCTACACCGCCTTATGAATGAAAATATAAGTTTTTCAACATATTTCCTACAATAATCAATCTACAGAATCATACAATGGAATAAGCTCTACATTGTCAGTTTAATGAGGAACAGAGATGTTTGCGGCCAGGTTACATTTTTCTCAGTGTATTTTGTGATTGTGGATAACTTCACACCCGTTCCGAAGCCTCAGATTAACTAAATCTCGAAAAAAAATATCTCATATAATATTCTTCCATCGAAAATTCGGGAACACAACTTCTCAGAGTATGAATTCCAACTGAGGATAATGTTTTTGCCAGAATGTTTCTTTTTTTAACGATGGATATAACATTTTCAGTTGATTTTTTTGCCTGGATTTTGACATGGAACAGATTTCACCACACCTGACTTTCTGTGATACTTCATATATTTTGTTATTTAATCTCCTTTTTACGAAGGCGTAGAAGGGCCTACAAAAAAATATATTTTTTAATCATTTGGAATTGCCACTTGAACTGACAATTGTCACTTTGAAGTGGCAATTCAAAATGATTTTGTATGTTACAAATGTCACTTAGAAGTGACAATTGTCAGTTCGAAGTGACAATTGTCAGTTCAAAGTGACAATTGTCACTTCAAAGTGACAATTGTCAATTCAAAGTGGCAATTCCAAATGTTTGAAAAATATATTTTGTTGTTGGCCCTTCTACGCCTTCGTACCTTTTTACTACTAGTCACATAAATAGTTTTCCAGTATTTTTAATAACCTGACTCGCCAAAGTCGATACTTATCTAATTTCCTATATTTCAGTATTTATTGAAAATAATCCCAACTGGCAGAGGCAGGGCCGGATTATGCCATATAGAGGCCCCTAGGCAATGCAAGTCTCGGGGCCCCACTCCTCTCAGGCAGGTAGGTCTCTAGATAGGTAGAATTTAAACCTATACTTACACCAAATTTTAATGAATGTATGTCATTTATTAAAACCAAACTATTTATTGGTGTGTAAAGAAAGAGTTGGCATCGGAGAATCCATTTGCCACAGAAATGTATTTATTGGTAATGTAATGTAATTTTATGCAATACTTGCAAATGGTGGCTATAGTAGAATTATAACAATGATTTATTTCTTGATTAACTGTAAATCATCATCATCATCCATCCGTCAGAAAACCGCATTGTGAACTATTTAAATATTCAATCATGTTTTCAAAACAAAGCATTAACTTTTCTTAGTTTTTTTATGTGAATTCTTTCAATATATCTTGAAAGTCGATGAACGTATGAGAGTGAATCGTGGAATCCCTCAGTATTCTTTACGATGCTCTATATTGATCGAAATGAGATTGGCGCAAATAGTCACAATAGGTATATTGTGACTATTTGCGCCAATAATAACCATACAAATCATAAATAGAGTTATGTTTGTCGGGAAATATGACTATTTTTAGTTATCAAATAAAGTTTCCTATCAAATATTAGTCATAAAACTATGTTTACAATTATTGATCATTATTGCGTCAACTTCATTTCGATCAATGTTCAACGAAATATCGAGTTGCAATTTGCAAAAAAACGCAAGAAAATGAAGAAAGTGCGTGGAGTTAATTTGGAATGCATTTTGAAATTATAAACAAAACTTCTCAAAAGTCCCTTCCCCCCCCCTCTTATTTTTGGAACGATTATACATAAACAAGTGAAATTTGGAAACTGAATATTAAAGGTTGTAAACTTCCCTACTAGTGATGATAGATGACGAAATCGTCAAAGATGACGCCAGAAGGCCATTGTGACCAATCATTTCAAATGGAACCCTGCGGCAAGCAACCTATTCAATGATACTAATTTTGTTTGTGTTTATGACAGTTTTGGCAACTCGCTTTTAAAAAACGCAAAGCTGTGATGAATTAAATCAGTTAATACTAAAATTCCAAATTCAAGCTCCGCCTCTGGATAGTTGTCAAATAAGCTGACGTTTTTGTTAGTCTCCCTACTTCGACGTTTTTGTAATTGTCCAAGTTTTTGTACATTTAATAATTTGTGTATTGTTGATCGAACGTTCAACTGTTTTAGCAGCTTTTGGTACTTTTAATATTTTTGTACATTTTAATAATTTGTTAAACTGTTGTGAGCCGAACGTTTAAGTGCTTCAAGAAGCGAAATGGTACGTGCTTTAGGTGATAAAGTAGCAGCGATCCTAATTCTTGGTGAAACTGGACAAAATATTCATGCAGCAGAACGCATTTTTAATGAGAGGTTTCCCGGTCGCCCCGTTTCGAGGACTTATTTATGGGAGCTTCTTCGTAAGTTTGAAACAACGGGTAGTATTAATGATGCGAAACAATCTGGCAGACCACAAATTTCTGATGAGAAAAAAATTGATATACTGGCAGAAGTAATAGTTAATCCTACTTCTTCAACAACTCACGTTGCATCTACCTGTGAAGTCAGTCGAAGTACAGTACACAGGGTGTTGAAAAAAAACAAATTTCATCCATACGACCCAGACCGAAGACTAGAATTTTGTGAAAATATGGAAACTAAAATTAACCAACAGCCAGACTATGTCAAAACAATTTGTTTTAGTGACGAAAGTACTTTCTACCTAAATGGAAATGTGAGGTATTGGAGTGACGCAAATCCTCACCTGTTTCGTGAAACACATACCCAATTTCCCCAGAAGGTGAATGTTTGGGCAGGTATCCAGGGAAACCACATCGTTGGGCCTCTTTTTTTAAATACTAATTCAACTGGTGAGGTTTATCTGGAGCTGTTGCAAAACGCAATGGATCCGTTAATCCTTGAAATTTTGGAAGATAATCCAGATGAATTCGGCAATTTCGAAATAACATTCCAACAGGATGGTGCTGCTCCACACTATTACGGTGCAGTAAGACGGTATTTGGATGAGGAGTATCGTGGTAGATGGATTGGACGACGAGATTCAACGGAATGGCCAGCTCGATCATCGGACCTTAAATCGAAGGTTTATGCCACTGAACCTGACAATATTGACGTTTTAAAACAACGTATTGTTGCAGAATGTGAGGCAGACACATTTGCAAAAGTACGAAAAGTACGAGAGTTTAAGAATAGGATATTTCACTGCCAGGAAGTGAATGGAGGTCACTTCGAGCAATTTCTTTAAGTAGATACTGATTCTTAAATTTCTAATTAATATCATATGAATGGAATTTAAATTTTAATGTTTACTAATGAGCCATTAAAACTGCCATAAACACAAACAAAATTAGTATAATTGAATAGGTTTTTTCGATACTTTTTAAAAGAGGTGTCGCTTGCCGTGGGGTTCCATTTAAAATTATTGGTCACAATGGCCTTGCGACGCCATCTTTGACGATTTCGTCATCTATCACCACTAGTAGGGAAGTTTACAACCTTTAATATTCAGTTTCCAAATTTCACTTGTTTATGTATAATCGTTCCAAAAATAAGAGGGAGGGGGGGACTTTTGAGAAGCACTGTATATAAACATTGCCGATGTAGCGACTGGGCAGTTTTCTGTTTCTGTCATTAAATTTTATTTTAGAGAAATATGTATGTACCTTATATGCTTCTAAGAAGTAATTAATGTAAAATTGTTTTTTTGTGATATTGTTTGTACTATGAAAAAATAAACCCAAAACATTTTTAAAATGAAAACGAAAGCATCAAATTAAAACTACTTTGACTATTTTTTCTCACGGACTACGAGGCCCCTAGGCGGCGCTGGGCCCACAGGCCTACATTGCCTAATGAATAATCCGGGACTGGACAGAGGTGACAAAAAATTATATCCTCCAATTCCAAAACCATTATATATTACTCAGTAAAAAGGAAGTCGTTGTTATGATTCAAGGGTCCTCGAATTCAAAGATGAGGAAATTGAAGAAAATGGGTAAAACGCGTTACTGATATTCAGAAAAACTACATTGCTTCAATTTCGTATTATCTATGGAAAAAACAGAAAAACTGTTGGACCATCATAAACGTTCATCATCAAGCCCATCCAACATAATCCTCATTTCCCGATGCATAAACATTCATTGACAGGTATGTAACACACCTGTACCTACCTCTTCAGGTAGGAGGTTGAACGGTTAAAGTGTTTGAAGGCCAAAACATCTCCGAAATACGATCGCTTGACAGAGGAGAAGCCACTTTCTAATATGAAACGGAAAGGACTATGGCTGGTACAACTGCTTTCGGCGTTTATACAGATAAGATTAGGTACATCCGCTGTATTGTATAAATATTATATGGTCTTATTTTCAGCTGCGAATTCTCTTTTGCTACTAAGTAAAAATGAAAATGATAAAACAAAATTTAAGACAAGCTTTTATACAAATGCACTAAAAAGGAAAGAATGTATTATTTGATTTTTTGACCTAGGTTATTATGTAAGTAGCATATTCAAAATCTTGCCGAGCAAGAATACCAATTTTAAATTCCCGGCAGCTTTTGAATCTGCTACTCACAGAATAACCTAGGTCAAACAAAGAAATTATTTTTGTCTTATTATTTTTTTATATTTTTGATTTAATTATTTTTAGTTATTCATAAAATCCGTCATCTTATTGAATTCTGACAAAAATTGGTTATCTCCATCCCCAAAAAAAACCCACTTACTAATTTTGAATGGAATCGGGTCATAATAACAAAACACGTCGCCAACTTGGAGCCGCCATCTTAAATTCATGAATTTTGACAAAAACATCAAGATATCCGACCACAAAAACCCCCTCACACCAATTTTTATTGGAATCGTCGCCATATTAGAGGCACATCTTGAATTTATGAATTTTTTATGAAATTCGTGATCTCTCTCCCCGAAAACTCCCACATACCAATTTTGAATAGAATCGAACCATAATCACAAAACTCGTCCGCCATATTCCTTGATGCCGCCATGTTTGTTCTCAAGCAAAAAATCCTACTAAAGTATTGTCATCGGAAGTATGAACACCTGCCAAATTTCACGTCAATCGGACAACTGGAAGTGGGTCAAAATTCACTTGCAAGATTTGAACATACATGTGAAGTTAAATAAAAGCTTGTAAAATAAAAATCAGCCCTTTCAAAAAACAGCAGGAGAACACTATTAGAGAATGGACTGAACAAGAAAAAATATTTAAGAGTGCTTCTTATATTTATCTGTGTACATTTTGTTTTGACAATTCGAGTTCCAATGTGTACTTGAAATAGTAATTCTACTAAAACCCGTTAATTTTTTTAAATTCCGACTGAGGTAGTTAATGGAAATGTGAGAGATTCAACTTCTTTTATCGGACAGTTGCACGAATTTATGGAAAGAAGAGCTAGGTTTGTTTTTTAACGTTTACTGGGAAAGCTAGTTTGCTTTTTTTCACTTATTGGGAACGTACAGTTGTGTGAATAAAAAAGTCGTAAACCTGCCTATGATGTTCCAGATTTCATAAAAAAGTAGTACACTTACACATTTGACAAAAATGTTGACACTACTTGTAAAACTTGTCAAAGTCGATAAGAAGTTCAATTAAGATAGACAAGCCTGACTCACAATAGCCTATAACTGCTGTACGACTTTTTTATGCACACAACTTACGTTGCCTTGTGCAAATGATATTTCATTGGTTGTCACTGTCAAATATTAATATTTTGATTGGTTTATAGAAAACGAGTATAATAATCAGTTATGAAAGTTTCTCGTCAGTCAATTGAATTCTTCAATTAAAACTACACCAAATCTTGTGGGTGTAGCTTGATAAAAGCTGAAACTTTTCTGAAATAACCATAAAGACGACGATTCCCCTCCCGTTTCTTTGTTCAATTATATTGCGTAAAGAGCGTCTATCGCCCCAGTCAAAACATTATTTGCCAAGATGCTCTAGCACGTGGGCCTGAACACACAGCCACGGAAAGAGGGGAAATAGGATATAAACCACCCCAGTGAGTTGCGGTATTGATTTTCATCGCGCTACATAGGGTCTTGTACCTGTCGCCTAGTTCGAGGCTTGCGCACATGGAACAGGATCAATGGCGCCTTTTACGTGCCCAAGTTTTGATTCTAAAATGATTTTTTCATGAGTAGGGAAAACTGCTGAGAATTTCATAGCACCCATATTGATTTATAAGTGGACGTAGACGTGAGGTTGAATTGCCTCGGTTGTCTGAAAAACACAAATATATTTCTGTTTAAAGACCAAGGTTATAGTTATTCAGAAATTTATTGTTCCAGACAATCCTAATGTTTACATTGAAGTATTTTCAGTATTTTTACTTTTTAACGATTTTAGAAAGTATGTTAATTGTGAAAAAGCTCAAACTCGAGATTTTTATCGAAAAAGATTGTGTACTATTTATAGGGTCCAAAAAACATGAAATTAAAAAAATAATTAATAAAAAACCTTTTTAAAGACAAGCTTATATTCAAATGCGCTAAAAAGTAAAAAATAATTGCTTTGGATGTGCGACGTATGTTATTCCGTGAGTTATAGATTCAAGAGCTTTTCGCGCAAAGTTTTCAGTTCGACAAACTTTTGAATCTAACCTACGTCGCACATCCAAAGCAATTATTTTTATTAGCGCATCTGAATAAAAGCTCGTCTTTAAAAATATTTTCTATTATTTATTTTATTTTCTGCTTTTTAGTAAGTACGCCTTAATTTATGCATTTTTGTTAATGCATCGTCATTATGAGGCCTTTTTCCTGTAAGTTCTGAGCTATCTAGTTCTTCAATGAGGAGTCCATCTAAAGATTAACTCGTCTGCCATCCTGGAGCTGCCATCTTCAATTTATGAATTCTGACAAAAAATCAATAATCTTCGACTAAATGCATAATCTCCGACCCCAAAAACCCCGACATACCAATTTGAATAGAAACGGTCCATTATCACAAAACTTGTCCACCATTTGGAGCCACCATTTTGAATTTATGAATTTTGACAATATATTCATAATCTTCGACCCGAAAACCTCCACATACCAATATGGAATAGAATAGGACTATAAGCACAGAGATCGTCCGCCATCTTGGTGCCGCCATTTTCAATAGAATCGAACCATAATTACAAAACTTTTTCGCCATCTTGAATTGATGAATTTTGACAAAAAATTCATAATCTCCGACCCCGCAAACCTCCACATACCAATTTTGAATAGAATCGGTTCATAATCATAGAGATCGTCCGCCATCTTGGAGCCACCATTTTGATTTTATGAATTTTGTAAAAAAATGCATGATCTTCGACTCCGAAAACCCCCACATACTAATTATTGAATCGAATCGGAACATAATTACGAAACTCGTCCGCCATCTTGGAGCCACCATCTTGAATTTGTGAAATTTGAAAAAAATTAATAATCTCCACCCCGAAAACCCCCCATATTTTTTTTTAATAAAATTGGACCAAATTTGGTTGGCCTTTTAATTTTATGAATTTTGACATAATATAAAAACTATTTACCAAAAAATTAAACCGACGAAAAAATCAACTGAAAAGCAAAAAATAAAATAAATTTCCTTAGTCTAAATGATAATTGAGCTCCTAAACTAATGTGAGTAACTGATTTCGAGTCGGCGCCAAACAAACAATTATCGAAGATCATTATATTACTTTGAAAGGAGTAATCAAAACGCAGCCATCATTTCACGCTTTACCTAATTCAATTGCTAGTTTGTTTGGCGCCGACTCAAAATCAGTTACTCACATTAGTTTACGGGTGTGAAAACCGCCACGGTTTTCTCATCCACGGTTTTCGATCTGGCAACACCGCGCGGACCACACCTGAATTGCAGGCGTTCGGAGTTTTCAATCAGTTTGCTCATCTCTTCAGCGCTTATTCTTCAAACTAAGTAGGAAGTAGGTAAACAAATGATCGCGCAATAGAAAAATGATATTGAATATAGAGGTGAAAATTATTTTTCTAAATTTGGAGATTGTAAGGCAATAGGAAAAAAGTTGGGCATATTCGAAACAAATAAAAATTTATATTTTCCAAACAGAGCAATGTATCGCACTCTGAGTGGGAAGTGAGTGTTTATAGAATCTCCCTTCTCCACTTTCTGAAAGCAGATTCGTTTGTAGGGCCGTAGGAAAAAAGTTGGGAATTTTCGAATAAAATAAAAATTTATATTTTCCAAACGGAGCGGTGTATCGCACTTTGAGTGGGAAGAGAGTGTTTATACAACCTTTCTTCTTCAGCTTCTGGAGACAGAATCGTTTGTGGCTGTAGGAAAAAAGTTGGGAATTTTCGAATAAAATAAAATTCATATTTTCCAAACGGAGCGGTGTATCGCACTTTGAGTGGATAGAGAGTGTTTATACAACCCTTTCTCCTTCAGCTTTGAAGACAGAATCGTTGTAGGCCGTAGGAAAAGTTGGAATTTTTGAAAAAATAAAATTCATATTTTCAAACGAGCGGTGTATCGCACTTTGAGTGGGTAGAAAGTGTTTATACAACCTTTGTTCTTCAGCTTCTGGAGACAGAATCGTTTTTTTCCTACGGCCCTACAAACGATTCTGTCTCCAGAAGCTGAAGAAGAAAAGTTGTATAAACACTCTCTACCCACTCCAAGTGCGATACACCGCTCTGTTTGGAAAATATGAATTTTTAATTATTTCGAAAATTCTCAACTTTTTTCCTACGGCCCTACAAACGATTCTGTCTCCAGAAGCTGGAGAAGAAAGTTTGTATAAACACTCTCTATCCATCAAAGTGCGATACACCGCTGCGTTTGGAAAATATGAATTTTTATTTATTTCGAAAATTCCAACTTTTTTCCTACGGCCCTACAAACGATTCTGTCTCCAGAAGCTGAAGGAGAAAGGTTGTATAAACACTCTCTACCGACTCAAAGTGCGATACACCGCTCCGTTTGGAAAATATGGATTTTTATTTATTTCGAAAATTCACAACTTTTTTCCTACGGCCCTACAAACGATTCTGTCTCCAGAAGCTGGAGAAGAAAGTTTGTATAAACACTCTCTATCCATTCAAAGTGCGATACACCGCTGCGTTTGGAAAATATGAATTTTTATTTTTTTCAAAAATTCCCAACTTTTTTCCTGCGGCCCTACAAACGATTCTGTCCCCAGAAGCTCAAGGAGAAAGGTTGTATAAACACTCTCTATCCTCTCAAAGTGCGATACACCGCTGCGTTTGGAAAATATAAATTTTTATTTTTTTCAAAAATTCCCAACTTTTTTGCTGCGGCCCTACAAACGATTCTGTCTCCAGAAGCTGAAGGAGAAAGATTGTACAAACACTATCTACCCACTCAAAGTGCAATACACCGCTCCGTTTGGAAAATAAGAAATTTTTATTTTTTTCTTAAAATTCCCAACTTTTTTCCTACGGCCCTACAAACGATTCTGTCTCCAGAAGCTGAAGGAAAAGGTTGTACAAACACTCTCTACCCACTCAAAGTGCGATACACCGCTCCGTTTGCAAAATTTGGATTTTTATTTATTTCGAAAATTCACAGCTTTTTTCCTACGGCCCTACAAACGATTCTGTCTCCAGAAGCTGAAGAAGAAAGGTTGTATAAACACTCTCTATCCACTCAAAGTACGAAGTGTACATAAAACTAGATATAAATTCGTTCAAAGCACAACAAAGGTATGGTGAATTATATCCTGAAAGAACAACACCAAATATTAAAATGTTTCGACGTTTATCTACAACGTTACTTGCACATAATTCATTCATCAAACCTAGAGGTCCTTATGTACGACGAAACGAGCCTATCAATGTTCTGGCCCAAATTCGAATGAATCCAGGAATAGGATCGAGAACTATGGCCAGTGAATGCAATTTATCAAAAAGTGCTGTTAATAAAATACTCAAGAGACACGGATACCATGACTATAAATACCAAGCCGTGCAAAAACTATATCGCAATGATCCTGAGAGAAGGTTGCAATTTTGCGCACAATATCATTTGGGGAGACGAAACGACATTCACAAATTCTGGCATGTTCAATCGAAGGAACAAACATTTTATGCCACAGAAAATCCTCACTTAATTCATGAAGTTAGACATCAATATCGTTTTTCTTTGAACATATGGTGCGGTTTGTTGAATAATAAATTACTGGGACCCTATTTTATTGACGGCAACCCAACCGGAGCAAAATATGTAGAAATTATAGAAGAAATGTTGGATGATCTTCCTATACGGTATCGGCAATAGAGATTCTTCGCGAGAAGATTGAGAATGTATTGGAAGGTATTCAAGGAGGCGAAATAAGCAAATGTATACGAAGTATGGGTTCCAGAACCGCAAAGTGCATTTTACAAAATGGTGGACATTTCGAACACTTACTTCATTAATGTTCATCATTTACTTTCGAATAATCATTTGATTTTTCTTTCATTAAATGATAGTTTCGTTTAATTATTATGAATTAGGTTTTTCACCTCTTGAAATTTGTAAATAATTATTACTTGTTTCTTGCTTTGATTCTGTTACGTTCCATTCAGTTGGAGATGAGTAAGTTGATTTTCTTATCGAAATGTATTGCATGTTGTTAATTAAACTAAAGGTACCTAAATGTAATACAATGTAAACCTGACCTGAAAATCAACTTTGAATGACATTGTACGATATATCGTTGAATTCAGCGTTACAAGTTATTTCGAAAAGTGTCATAAAATATGCAGGTCCGTATTGAAAAAAATGAGGTTGAGGGTGGCCCAGAGCGTACGAAACGTTGGATACGAAATCTGATTATGTCAAATTGAGGATAATTTACTGTCGAATAAAAAACTCCTGTGACATTTTCTGATAATATTCGAAATAAAGTGGGAAAAAAAGAAAAATCAAAATGACAGAATTAACTTTTCTTATGATATCTCAATAACCGGCCCTGATAATCTCGATTTGTTTGAACTGCTTGACAATGCTTCTATGAATGAAACTTTTTCTCCATTTGACCGACCTTCTAACTCTTATGGTTTAAAAGTTACCAATACAATCCCATTAAAAAAGTGGCCACTCTGTATATACGCGTCGACTAGAGAACCTCCTTTTTGGTTTCGTCGGTTAAAAATCATAATCTTCGACCCCGAAAACCCCCACATACCAATTTTGATTCGAATCGGACTATAAACACAAATCTCGTTCGCCATTTTGTTTTTTCTCTAACAAAAATTCCATAATGCATTGTCACGGGAACTGTGAACAACCTGCAAAATTTCATGTTAATCGGGTAACTAGAAGTGGGTCAAATTTAACTTTCAAGATTTGATTAAAGACAGACACTGTGACAGGTGAAACTAAATAAAAGTTGTAAAAAATAAATGACGGTAGATTTCACAAACTCTTGTGGCCAAATTTATGACGTTCTGGCCTAACATATATGACCTGTTTGTTTTCACAAGCTTTTATTTAGTTTAACTTGTTGGTTCGTTCGTTCGTTAGTTAGGATCAAATCTTGCAAGTGAATTTTGACCGACTTCTAGTCGTCCGATCAACTTGAAATTTGGCAGGTGTTCATAACTCCGGTGACAATGCATTATGGATTTAGAGATTAGAGAAAAAAACAAAGTTGCGACTGCCACAATGAATAAAAATTGGTATGAGGGTTTTTTTTATTAGTTATTTATATATTTGGCTGCATTTATCAGATTATTTTCTAGCATGATAACGACTGATGAGTTATCAACATCAAAGACACTTTTGTTTTGAGGTTTAAATTCGGCCTGATAAAAATATAACAGGTTTCAGGATAACATCCTGAGCTTTTTATCACGAATACATAACCTTGACACCTTCATTTTTTATGTGGGAGCCATATGAAATCGGATACGTAACTGAATACAAATGAAAGCATGCATTTTGCGGTTGACGAGCTTGGAAAACAAAATTTGTTTGGTAAAGATAAGTGGTCAGTACCATTCACTTTCTGTCTTTGATTCCCAATGAATGAATCGGATTTCCTGACTAAAACAAGTTAGATATTAGTCGAATTAGAATAAATTTTAAAACGAATTCTGATCTCATTGATTGAGTTTTTGATATACGTTTTTTATAATGATCGTCCAAATAGTTTTAAAATTTGTCACTAGTTCGACCCCGGCAAAGTTGAAGACAAAATAAGAAAGTGTTATTTTAATATAAATACAAAAACGTTAGAGTTTGGAAAAAAATAGGGCATACAATCTGATATAAAAAAGCACTTATTACTTTTTTTTCTATTTCCAAAATTAACAAAGTTAGGAAGGCTTCAAGATCAGAGTTTGAAACAAAAGTTTCGAAAAATCATCGCAACTAAAAAAATAAATGGATTTTTTATTTGTTTTTCAGTCAACTGTAAAAAATTAAAAAAACCGTTATAACAATTTTAATTTTGTAATAGTCGTTTGGATGATTAGATAACGTTAAAAAATATTTTTTGGGCCATTCGATTCATTATTTTTATTAAAAAATGCTCTTTGAAATACCCGTTTGCAGTGAAAATAATGATTGATTAACCGTTTGTGGTAATCTGCTGAGTTTTTGAATATTTTGTTTCATCCCCTGATCTTGAAACCTCGATAATTTTTAAAATAGTAAAGAGATCATTTGTAGGTGAAATGGTATGCTCTACAATTTTTCAAACATATTTTGCTAAATTGATTTGTTGAAAATATGAACAGGATGTTCATAAAATCAGATGTGGAATCATCTGCGACTGAAAGATAAACTTTAGTCACTATATATTTGTATATATATCTATATAAGTTACAAATTAATACTAATAAAATATTATAAATATATACATATATACACTCATATACAGGGTGAGTCAACAGGATTCCCGTGGTTCATTTCTCCTTAGTGTATCACTATTTCGATTTCTCATATTTTTTTGTCAAAGGGACCTTCTAAGACCACATTTTAGAATAATTTTCATTCATACAGGGTGCATCATTGATGCATGGCTAACCAAAGTTGTTCTTTTTCAAATGAAACACCCGGTATATTTTCATATATTCCGATCGGCTGTTCCATTGGCTGCTCAAAGATTTTTTCAATTTTGAATTCCGTTGCGGTGTTCAAAAGAAATCTATTTTGTAGACTTCTTTTTGAAAAATTACCTATTTCGCATTTCGAAATATTTAGTAAAGATAATTGGGGAATCGCTGGTCGGTATGATGATGTTCATTGAGAATACCAATAATTTGGAATAAATTGTACAGGATGTTCGATACAACAACACAAACTTAGCCATTTTCAAACATCGGTATTTTGATTTTTTCAAATGGAACACCTTGTATATTTTCATTCAAATCAACTCCTTTTTAATAACTCTACACTTTTCATTCACCATGTCATGTACCTAAAACAACTCGTTTCCGAGATATTCTACATCCAAAAGATGGATATTTTTCCATAGAAAATATTGACAATGTTCGCCTTTGGTATCATATTTGGAATTAAACTTTGCATAAAAATCATATTTATTCGAATCTAGAAAATAACAATAATTAATGCAGCAAATGTTCAGTGTGCCTGCCATTTTCACCAATACACACTCTCAATCTGTTTCGGAAATTAGTATCTACATGTGCCAGCATGTCCTCTGAAATTTCCCTGAAAGCAGTACGAATTCTTGCTTTCATATTTTCAGGAGTTGTAGGCGGAGTGCATAGTGCATATTATGCCGATTCACATGGCCATTGTTGTGAAACGTGGCTTCGTCCGAAAATAGAACATACTCAAAAAAATCAGGTTCTCGGTTGATTTTATCTACATCCCATTGGCAAAACCGCATTCGCTTTGGAAAATCTCTTTCAGTCAGCTCCTGCATTAACTGCATATGATATGGATGGTAAATGCATTTTCTCACCATCCGAGAAACACTACTTTGAGATATTCCCAACTCCCTACTCAAGTTATGAGTACTCACATGGGGATTCTCGGTAATATGCAATGCAATATCAAGAGTATTTTCATCATTCGTTACAGGACAAGCACGTTCAAACTTTTTGTAAAATACTTTTCCGATGTCCTCATATCTTGTTTCGAGGTCTCGAAATGCTCGCTGGTCTGGATGTCTTCTCTCAGGAAACTTTTGTTCGTAATATAGATGCCAGTAAGCAATTGCCATCACTTTCCCCCAAAGCATACACCATTTTAACAATGTTCTCTAACCGATAATTCCAATAATTTTTAACACAAATGGATTGTAGTTAGTTAGTAGTTACCTCTATTTATAAATTCCGATAGTCATTTTTTCAGCGGTAGTCATGGATAACTAAACTAGTTATTCATGAGTTGACAAGAATGCTTTTGAAGATGGAAAAAATTGAAACACATTCAGTATCAGTATTTTCTATGAACAAATATGTAGATGAAAAAATCTATAGAATTGTTGATTTAATATTGAACAATTCCTTTAAACCAGAATATCTCGGAAACAGGTTGTTTAAGGTACATGATGTCGGGGATGAAAAGTGTAGAGTCATTAAAAATGAGTTGATTTAAATGAAAATATACAAGGTGTTCCATTTGAAAAAATCAAAATACCGATGTTAGAAAATGGCTAAGTTTGTGTTGTTGTATCGAACATCCTGTACAATTTATTCCAAATTCTTGGTATTCTCAATGAACATCATCATCTCGACCAACGATTCTCCAATTATCTTTACTAAATATTTCGAAATGTGAAATAGGTAATGTTTCGAAAAGAAGTCTACAGAATAGATTTCTTTTGAATAACTCGGCAACGCCGCAAAGGAATTTAAAATCGAAAAAATCGTTGAGCAGCCAATGGAACAGCCGATCGGAATATATGAAAATATACCGGGTGTTTCATTTGAAAAATAACAATTTTGGTTAGCCACGCATCAATGATGCACCCTGTATGAATGAACATTATTTTGGAAGGTGGTCTTAGATGGTCCCTTTGACAAAAAAAATATAAGAAATCGAAATAGTGATACATTAAGGAGCAATGATCCCCGGGAATCCTGTTGACAGGAGATAAAAGATTAATTCTTCGTTATCTTGAAACAATTATCGACGGTCGAGTTTAAAAGAATCCCGACCAAAGAAATAGAACCAATGTAGAAAGTGACTTAGGAAGTTAATCCGACCATAGAAAGCATTGACCAAATCTATGGCGATGTTATAATTTGTAAAAAAGTGTTGTCATTCTAACTACAATTAAAATGATGTGAAAGCATGAAATCCTGCAACTTATCTAGAGAGTGTCTGAAAAATGGTGATAATGTCGATGAAAACAGCTCAGTAGTTAATAGTATGTAATGGCGAATGTGCTGTAAATTGATGGATTGATTAATAACAATGAATTATTATAGTCCCTGAAATTAAAAGAACATTGCGATTTAAATTGAAAAATATTGGTTGGCAATACTTGATGGTTCTATAAAACTTCAAGTCAATCGCATTTATCGAAAAAGTGCTGGGCTCAAATGACTACCCTGTGGCACGCCTGATGTAAGCCCTGTTGAAGAGAAACACATCTACCAATTTTAATAAATGGTTTTCTTTCCTTCAAATAGGATTTGAGCAATTTCAGAAGAACACCATGCCCACCGAAATTTGATAGCTTCATCAGCGAAAATTGAAGATGGACTAACGGTAGCTTCAGAAAAATCGATATACATGGTATCCATCTGGTATTTGTTGTCCATCGATTAATGAACATCCTGCACTAGATTAGTCGTTCTAGACATAAGCTTATAAAAACCATGTTAATTGGAGAAAAAGCCGTTTTATGCTTAAAAAATTATTCATTTATAACTACTTAAGACAATTCGCCAAAGATACTAAATAAACTAACTGGCTTATAATTTCAATCAAGAGACTTGTTATCATTTTTGGAAATAGTGACAATCTGTGCTCTCTTAATTTTTTTCGACTATTCGTGTCCGCACTTTTTTCACGACCATATTGGAGATCTGGTTTTTCAACTGATCTAAATTTATTTTATTCATGGTAATCGTTTTTATGTTATTTGACTCAAGATTTATGAGGGAAACAGTGTCATTCTATTCCAGATAGAATCAGAAAATACCGCACAAATATTTTTATCCCTTACATTTCAGAGTTTTTGTATGTGACCATTGAGAGAGTTGTGCTCGAAGATTTTTTATTGAATACGTACGGCCATATGCTTTAATTTTTTTGCATTATTTTCATCATCAAGAGTTCAATCAATTTCTAAGTTATGATAAATCAATTATTCCTTCATCAGTTTGGTTGCCCGCTACTTAATGCCATACTAATATCACTTAATACTTAGTATGCGGGGATAAGATGCTTTAAGTACCTGCAAAAAATCAAATTCCTAATAAAATAGTATTTTTTGCCGTCTCAACTATAGGCATAATGCGTTCTCAAATTGAACAAAGATTATGTTTCCTGAATAATCAATTGAAAGTAATTAATTCTACCGGCATACACGCAATAAATTAAATACATGGTACATTCATACTTATTATCACGCTATTCTCTTGAGGATAGGGTGGATCGAAGTTTTTTCTGAACTCCCCTTAGGTACATATACTTTACCATATTTCCTTGCTATTTAGTTTTCCTTTGTATATTTTTTTATATTTGGAAAAGTAGATTTTACAATTTATTTATTGATTCTGAAATAGTCATCAATGATGCTGGCATATTGTGTCAGAAAAAATTGAACATATTTTCATTGAAAAATACAAAAGTACCTATTTCTATTTTTGTGTAAACCTTAAACTTTACGTCGGAGTTTAGTTGGGATTGGGATCAGTATTGTTTTCTTGTTGTCGTTTCGAATTTAATCAAATCATCGTCAAGGCTCTGTTACAATGGTTTCCCATTTGATAAAGTATAAAAAAGTATAAAAAGTATAGTTGTTACTTGCTATCATGTATTACTATAATCAACGGTTATGTAAAATTTTTGGAAAATCCTTAAAAATGTGAACCATGACCAGACTAAATAGACACAACAAACGAAAATCCACAGGCACAATAGTACATATAATCCAACGAGACAACTGAACAATGAAGTAAAAATCTAAGATTAGAAAGAGTTTGAGAATAAAAATAATTAATAAAAAAAGTTTTTAAAGACAAGCTTTTATTCAAATGCACTAAAAAGTAAAAAAAAAATGCTTTAGATGTGTGACGTAGGTTATTCCGTGAGTTATAGATTGAAAAGTTTGTCGCGCAAAATTTCCAGTTCGAATACAAAAGCGACAAGCTTTTGAACGTATAACTCACGGAATAACCTGCGTCACACATCCATAGCAATTATTTTTCACTTTTCAGTGCATTTGAATGAAAACTTGCCTTTAAAAAGTTTTTTTTAATGATATTATTTCGTGCTTTTTAGTTCTTAAGTCATCTATGCATTTTTGTTGAAGCATCGTTATTATGAGGTCTTTTTTCCTGTAAGTTCTGAGCTATCTAGTCATTCAATAAGGAGACCACCTAAAGATGAACTCATCCGCCATCTTGCAGTTGCCATCTTCAATTTATGAATTTGAACTGAAAATCAATAATCTTCGACTAAATTCATAATCTCCGACCCCAAAAACCCCGACATACCAATTTTGAATCGAATCAGGTCATAATTACAAAACTCGTCCGCCATCTTGAATTTGTGAAGTTTGATAGAAAATTGATAATCTCCGACCCCAAAAACCCCCGCATACCAATTTTGAATAGAATCGGACCATAAACACAGGATCATCCGGCCATCTTGGAGCCGACATTTTGATTTTATTAATTTTGAAGGACAATTCATAATCTTCGACCCTGAAAACCCCCACATACCAATTTTGAATCGAATCGGACCATAAACCTAAATCTTGTCCGCCATCTTGGAGCGCCATTTTGTTTTTTTCTCTAACAAAAATTCCATGAGCCGCCATTTCAATTTCATAAATTTCGACAAAAAATTCATAATCTCAGACTCCGAAAACCCCCACGTACAAATTTTGAATAGAATCGGATTATAATCACAAAACTCCTCTGCCATTTCGGAGCCGCCATCTTGAATTTATTAATTTTGACAAAAAATTCACAATCTTCGTCCCCGAAAACCCCCACATACCAATTTTGAATGGAATCGTACCATAATCACAAAACTTGTCCGCCATCTTGGAGCCGTCATCTTGAATTTTTGAATTTTACAAAAAATCAACAATCTCCGTCCCCGAAAACCCTCACATACCAATTTTCAATCGAATCGTATCATAATCACATAATTCTCCGCCATCTTAAAGCCGCCATTTTTTTTCTCTAATCTCTAATTCCATAATGCATTGTCACCGGAATAATGAACACCTGCCAAATTTCAGCTCAATCGGATGTCGGCAAGTGCTCCAAAAATGGATAAAAAAATTTGAACCGGAAAGAATGACAGAACGAATGACAGAATGACATATGAACGAAGCAAGTTAAATAAAAGCTTCTAAAAATGTAAACAATGGAACTAGGCCAGTGTATTTCTTTCTTATTGATAAGAAAACATAAAAAACTTTTCGATTGTATTAAGACCACAAACAATTTTTTTAAACAAAATCTAGAATCAATAGTGACAAAGCAGACAAAGGTAACACCGTTGTCCGAATTCATTGACAAAGCTACCGAAATGTTGAGAAATGAAAAAGCATACTCAATCCTAACTAAAGATTCAACCAATTTATCCAAAACAAAACTAATAAATTGATAAAAGAACATTTTGACAACCACTACATAAATGAAAAATGTGTTGAATACCTACCTAAAAACCGAAAATGGAGTTATTCCTAAAATGTGTTTTCTACTAAAAATTCATGAATATAATATCCCTTTAAAACCAATTGTCAATTTTTCAATGTACAAATTATCAAAATGGGTTATTGAAATTTAAAGAAATTCCTTTGAAAGAGATTCGTTTTATGTCAAAACTCTTCTGAATTCTCAACTTTCATCAGAGATTTAAAAAAATCCTAATAATTACACACTTGTTTCTCTAGATGTACTTTCTCTCTTCACGAACATACCAATTGATCTCACAATAAGAATAATAGAAGAAATGTGGAATAAGATTTCAGAATTCACTACAATATCATTCAACATCTTCATAAAGATTTTTAAATTTTGTGTAGAATCAAGTTATTTCAATTTCTGTATATCTGTATATTATCTATTTATTTTTATTTTATTTTTTTTTTTATTTTGTAATCAACAGAATAAATCCAATTACAGATTACACTGTTATATCGAAATTCTTAGAGATAGTCATATTACATGATTACTATTGTAAGACTACTTAGAAATAAATACAAAAGCCTTAAGTGAATAGGATACATTTTGAATAATTTTAAATCGAAAGAAAATGAGAGAAGTGCAGATCTTGTGAATTACAACAATAATGTATAAACAATTATCCTTTCCAGTACCTTTATTCAAAATATATGTTGATGACATAATAGTCGTTCCTGGGATAAAAAAGTTGAATTTTAAATATATTCCAAAGTTTCTACTCAAAATTAAAATTTAACTTGGAAGTTGAAAATAATAATACCATAACATTTCTTGACACTAAAATCATAAAAACTTCAGATAACACCTTAAAGGTAGATTGGTATCATAAACCTAGTTTTAATATGTCAATAGAAGTATTCAAAATTCAAAAGTAGTGTGGGCAATAAACTCCTTCAAGCCTTACAAGTCTCCGGGCCCAGATGGAGTATTTCCCATACTACTTCAGAGCGGAGTTGAATATCTAGCACCAGAACTGTGCAGACTGTACAGGCTGAGCCTAGCATTGGGATGGCTACCTCAAACCTGGAAAACTGTAAATGTGGTCTTTATTCCGAAACCTGGACGAGACTCATATGACCAGGCAAAGGCATACAGACCAATAAGCCTATCGTCGTTTCTTCTGAAAGGCTTAGAAAAACTGATAGATAGAGACATAAGGGAAACCGCTCTTGTAGAACGGCCTTTACATCAAAACCAACATGCCTATCTAACAGGAAAATCATGCGAGACAGCACTTCATCAGCTTGTTTCAAGGCTTGAAGAGTCTCTAGCAAACAAAGAAATTGCACTATGCACTTTTCTAGACATCGAAGGAGCCTTCGACAACACCTCCTTTGAAAGTATGGTCTCTGCGGCCACTCGAAGAGGCATTGACGAAACCACCTGCAGGTGGATACACTCAATGCTTCATAATAGACTGGTCCAAGCCAACATGTTCGAGGAAACAGAGCAGGTTGAAATTTCCAGAGGTACCCCACAGGGGGGCATACTCTCCCCCCTTCTGTGGGACATGGTTGTAAACGAACTGCTAATTTCTCTGAATAACCAAGGGTATTACTCTCAAGGGTATGCAGATGACTTGGTCATCCTCATCAAGGGAAAGAATACTCGAACAACCTCAGAGCTAATGCAAAATGCACTGAGGACAGTAGAGGAATGGTGTAACAGAGAGAGCCTAAGGGCAAATCCGAACAAAACAACACTAATTCCCTTCACCCGGAGAAGAAACATGGGAGATCTCATACCTCCTAGACTATTCGGTGAAACATTACAAGTAGTAGAGCAGGTGAAATATCTAGGGCTGATTCTTGACAAGAAACTAACCTGGAACCCGCATCTTCAACATGTAACCAACAAAAGCAAGATAACCTTCATGATGTGCAGGAGAGCTTTTGAAAACCTGGGGCTTAAACCGAAAGCCATGCACTGGCTTTACACAGCGGTAATAAGACCAAGAATAACTTATGGCTCACTCTTATGGTGGCCAAAACAAATCAAAGACAGGCAAAATCAACCTTGGGAAAATCCAGAGGCTTGCCTGTCTCTGCATCACGGGTGCAATGAACAGCACTCCAACAGCTGCATGGAAATCATCCTAAACCTCGAACCCCTTGACTTACATGTCATTGGAGAGGCCAGGATGAGTGCATACAGACTGAAACAAACGAAAACTGGAGAATCCGAACAACTGGACATACCAGAATCACTCATGTAATCAACATCGAAGAACTCGAAATGATTTCAGATTACATGCAACCCCTATACTCATTCGAAAACCATTCGAAACACGAATTGATGAATCTGGATGGGCCCCGAGTATAGAATCACAATCAACTGCGGACATAGTCTGGTATACAGACGGTTCAAAGACAGTTGAAGGAACGGGAGCAGGAATACATGGGGTAAGGCCAAGAAGGGATTACATAATACCACTTGGTAAATGCTCCACGATATTCCAAGCTGAAACACATGCTATCATGGTATGCATTCAGAAGAATCTAGAAAGTGGTTATGGAAAAACACATCTACATTCTATCTGACTGTCAAAGTGCTATCAAAGCACTCAACTCTACACAGATAAAGTCCAAACTGGTCTGGGACTGCCTCCAGAACCTCATCGAGCTGGCAAAACACAACAAGGTCACCTTGATGTGGGTGCCAGGTCATAGAGGCATTGAAGGCAACGTCAAAGCGGACCAGCTAGCTAGACAAGCATCTGAAACGCTATTCACAGGGCCAGAACCTGCACACGGGATTAGCAAAAACCGATGCAGGACCCTGATCGACGAGTGGATAAAAAGAAGACACCAACAATATTGGAATCAAACTGTCGGGCAAATACACAGCAAAGTCATGGTAGGGCATCCAAACCGGACCCTGACGGCTGACCTTCTGAACCTGAACAGAACGAAGGCTCGTATAATAATAGGTCTGTTGACTGGACACTGCGGCCTAAGAAAACACCTAAACACCAGGGAGTACGCAGGGAAACCGTGGAGTGTAGGCTGTGTGATGAAGAGGAGGAAACAGCCTCTCATATCATCTTCGACTGTGACGCCCTAAGTAGTAGGCGACACAGAACCTTTGGAGAGATCAGCCCGGAAACAGGCATGAATCCGAAGAACCTTATCAACAGGCTTCTTAACCTAATTAAAGGCACAAACCTGTTTGAATGAGGAACCACTGACGACAGAGTGATACAATAGACCCCAGCTGGTCGCAGTGTCAAGGGAAGCTAAGTGCCAACCCTGTCTCTGGCTCGTCAGCCTCAAACCAACCAACCAACCAGTATTCACGAAAACAAACGTAACAGACAATTCAACAACCATTAAAATATAACAAAATACCATATGTCAATAATCTCTGAAAAAATTGCAACATTTTTAAATGACGAACAATTTAAAATTACTTTTAATATATATATATATATATATATACACTATCGGAAAACGTTTTTTTTTCGCGACAAAAAGGAAAAACTCCTAGTAGGAGATTTAAGCCGGTTCTGGCTCTCCCCCCACCACTATGACGTCACATGTGACCTTGAATGGTTGCAGGTGTGCAATGGTGTGTGTTTGACCTTGAGATTTGACTTTGAGATTTGTCATTGAGTTTTGACATTGGGTTTGGTCGACTTTGAGATTCGACTACAGTTTTGACCTTGAGATTCATAACATTAAGTTTTGACTTTGAGATTTGACCTTGAGTTTTGATGTTGGGATTGTTTCGGCAACCTAAAGATTTGATCTCGATGTTTGTTTGACCTTGACTAAAGTTGTGGTGTAGGCATACATATTCTGTGTAGTCATGACCTTCATGAATCCTTACACTCTCCAAGCGAGAAGGACATTTATCCTGTGAGAGAGCTAAGAGTGAACTAGGAGTATTGATGAGTGTGTTGATGGTCAAGTGCGCAATGACCTTCACACTCCCATCTACTGAAGGGGTTATAAAATGTGTGGAGTCGTTGATGAGAAATCAGATGTTAGATAATATCATCAGAGTGAATACAGAGTACGAGAAGTTTCTCAATTCAGTGAGTGTATTTTTTATAAGGTGAAATAATCTATATTTTTTCATACAGTCTTACTATGTCTTTTCTTCCAAAAGTTGTGGATTTGAAGAGAATCAATTCTTCAATAATTGAAAAGAGGGTGGGAGCTTTTGAACAAAGACCAATATCATCATTACCCATCGGTAAAGCTTTCAACATAATTGGTATGACGATTTGTATAACCCGATATGGGAGATCTATTCTGATGACATTACGTGATGATAATGATACTTTATTCAAATCATGGTTGTCAAAAGTATTTCGATGAATTCGATGCGGACGATGTCAGTTGCATAAATGCTTCAGATTTCAACTACATTAAATATAATATTGTTTATATTTAAGAAAAACATTTTGGGTCAGATCCACAAGTAGCAGGGAGTTTGAGAACTCGACCTCTAGTAGAATTCAACTACATTAAATGATAATATTGTTTATATGTTAATAGTTAGGATATAGTGATTTTATGTTGAATATAGATATTTCTCCATTAAAAAATAACATTCAGTGTAGAAGTAATATATTTGGAGCATCACATTTTTCTCATGTAAGTAAAATTATTTGAATATCAATGGAATATATTAACAATTCTTTTTTCGTTTCAGTTTTCAATATGTGGATGCATTACTCGAGTCAATGTTGGACATCAATACAGCCATCGAGAGATTGAACTCCTACTTGAATGCTTTGAGTCAAGATGTCCTCCATGCTACAGTCTATGATTTGAATGTTTGCTTCGATGAAGATGAAATCCAAAGATGTGCACATTTATCCGAGAAGTACGTCAAGGGTACAATACTTTGTGAGGAATTCAGTCAAGGAGCCTTGAACTTGCAACAATTCTGTGAAGAAATGATCAAATTGGATCTGGAAGGATTTCTCCACACCCTTTTACCATTCCTACCTGATGACATCATCGAGAAATATCAACTATATGATGAATATGATGATGAATATGATCATGTAGATATTTGATATGAAATAAAACATATATTTACAAAATCTTTTTTATTTATTTTTCCATTACACATAAACATTATTGATATACTTAAAAATATTCAGATATTGTACAAAAATAAAATATTGAACATTTCGAAATGAATTACGAACAGAGCCATCCAATGCATTGTAAGTCAAGAAGGTGTCATGTTTAATGAGTGCATAGACTTTGGTGTTGGCTGGAAATTTAGTTTTTCTTGTTTCAAACTCCAGCTTGATGTCCACTGTAGATGATTTTGTGGCACTCGGTTGATGTGAGCAATCAATGATAAATAGGGGATTTTGTTGAAATTCTTCAAGGTCCATAAGAGGTTCACTCATATCTTTTTCATAATAACTACGTTGAAAGTCCTCGTATGCATAGTAAGCTGACGAGTATAGTTTCCTATCAAAGTCCAGATTCCAACGCTCATATGGGTAGACTTCAGAGTTCAAATACACTCGGATGTTATTAATGTCTGCATTTATGAATTAAGTCACATCCGATGTTCTGTTTTCGGATGCGTTGGTACTTTGAAAACCAATAATTATGAAGCGAGGTGTTTCCAAAGTGTTGGTTGTTTTTATTGCCCATATGTCTGAAGATGTGCTACGCAATGAGGGTAATTCATAAAGATCCCACATACGATAAGCCAACTTGATTTTTGAATTCAGACCACTCTTATTTATTCTACTGAATAATTTGAGCTTCTGCTTGTCATCGGGCACAACATGTTTTATTTTCCATTCAATCTTTGTAATTTCCAAAGAGGCATCAACGTCTCCAATATATGAATTCTTGAATGAGCGAGCTATAATCAAAATCAGTTCTTGTTTTGCATTCAGAATGTTCTTCTTATAATCCTCGGCAAAACCCATCAAATATTTTAGAGGAAGTTTTCCACTGAATAAATGACTGGGTGCATCAATGATGTGTTGTTTTGTGTCGGAAAGTCCCCATCCAGTTGTCAAAAGCATGTGAGAGTGTGATTGACCAAATGAAACCATATTCTTCATTGTGGATGCTATGCCTGGTTTTCGAACAACGGCAACTTGCTCACCACCCATTTCATAGCGGATCTCATCGAAGAGGAATGCCAAAGCATTGTTGGAAAGATAGCATACTTTGTTCACTTCACTTGGTTTGAATTTTCCCTCAATGTAAATGAAACTGTCGGCAATGTCCAGTATTACATCTTGATTGTTGATTGCAATTCGGATTTCATCTGAATTCTTGAACAATGGTGATCCGTACGGTTTATAGGTATGCTCGTGCAGACTTATGAGAGAATCATCGACCACTGGTTCATTGAAAATATTCAACTTGTCACTGTTTGCTTCTAGTACCATTTTATTGTCGAATTCTGAGCCCAATAGATTTTAGAAAATTAAGATCTCTCGCTGACAATGTATGTCTTTGCCGTTCAGCATACACTTGTGGAATGACCTTCTTCCTGGCAAAGCTTTTCTTTTTGACGATATTTGATGGATGACGATCTTTGTTAGGTGAAAATATTTCGTATTCACTGTTTTGTCGTTTGTTGTAGCAAAAACCCATTACATTCGTTATTGTAATTTCTTCAATTCCAATATAACAACTATTTCTTCCACACTACCGAAATCAATGAGATTATTTCGATGATCCAATATGCGCAGAGTAATGTTGTCGATGAACTGACGTCCTTCCGGGCTGATGGGCATATAAATAATGTTGTTTGCAAAGATGGAAAAAGTTAGAATCAATTCTCCCAAAAGAAATGATTCTAACTTTTTCCATCTTTGCAAAGTGAGATTGCTTCTTGAAAATGTGTTTCCCATTTCTTCCGGTCTTCCTGATGATCGTGGAAGCGTGAAATAGATTTTCGTCGACAAAAATGTATTGAAGACCTAGTGAATGCGATGTCTCTCCTGCGTCAATGTTACGAATGATTTCTGGTGAGTACTCTCTTTTGGAAAACATTCTTTCTGCTCTCATTCATCTTTATGAGTTCTTAATTAAGACTGGAATAGAAAATCAAATAACTATCTGAATGAAAATACAAATTTTCAATTTCAGATTTTTCTTTGAGTTAGGCCTTCTCAGAATATCTATCAGATGTAGTTCAATGTCCAGCGTGGCTTTAGCCGGGGAAGTAGTTGTTTTCTGTTAGACATTCACAAAAAATAACTTCATTTTAATCGTGGATTTTCAATTCACAGAAAAATCTTTCTATCAATATTCAATTGAGAATGTTTCCCTTTTCAACATGAATACCCCACAAGAGGTTATCTTGACGATGGAAGATAGTGACTAAAGTTTATCTTTCAGTCGCAGATGATTCCACATCTGATTTTATGAACATCCTGTTTATATTTTCAACAAATCAATCTATCATACCCCATGACAGGTTTTAATGTCAGAAAACACTAATTTCAAAGTGTCTCTCCCAAAAGAAATGATTTTAACTTTTTCCATCTTTGCAAAGTGAGATTGCTTCTTGAAAATGTGTTTCCCATTTCTTCCGGTCTTCCTGATGATCGTGGAAGCGTGAAATAGATTTTCGTCGACAAAAATGTATTGAAGACCTAGATGCGATGTCTCTCCTGCGTCAATGTTACGAATGATTTCTGGTGAGTACTCTCTTTTGGAAAACATTCTTCTCTGCCTCATTCATCTTTATGAGTTCTTAATTAAGACTGGAATAGAAAATCAAATAACTATCTGAATGAAAATACAAATTTTCAATTTCAGATTTTTTCTTTTGAGTTAGGGCCTTCTCAGAATATCTATCAGATGTAGTTCAATGTCCAGCGTGGCTTTAGCCGGGGAAGTAGTTGTTTTCTGTTAGACATTCACAAAAAATAACTTCATTTTAATCGTGGATTTTTCAATTCACAGAAAAATCTTTCTATCAATATTCAATTGAGAATGTTTCCCTTTTCAACATGAATACCCCACAAGAGGTTATCTTGACGATGGAAGATAGTGACTAAAGTTTATCTTTCAGTCGCAGATGATTCCACATCTGATTTTATGAACATCCTGTTTATATTTTCAACAAATCAACATGTGATATAATTTTCTTTCCTGGGCGGCTTTGGTCCCCTTAATTCAACGATTTAGGGCCAATATTACAATATGAGGGGAATAACAACAAAATAGTTTTCGAGGTAGGGTCCGTCATTCCATCACTGGAATTTGATGTTCCAACCTTGCATTGTCCAAAAGGATGTCAGAAATTTTTTTTAAATTATCAATATCCTTTTAAAGGGTGTTTGGAAAAATTTCCAAACCGATGCAATTTTATTAGCTGCACAAGAAATCATGACCTTTGGGGTATCTGCAAGTTATTTACCATTTTTTCGTTGGGAATCTTGAATTATGGGAAAGCCCCCTTTCTTAATAGGTTTTGATCCATTTCTGGCGGAAATCCATTTTAGTTTTTTTTGGGGGTTGGGGAAAAGCTTCAAGCATAAGTGTCCACACACAACTTTTTGATTTCTGCTCACCATAATTATACATGATTTTTCGACGCATGTAACCTTTGGGAAAAATGGAAAACCCCCTGGTGGGGTAAATTCCAAACTGCGAAATATTTGGGAACTCCTCCCTTTTTGTATGCCACCCTGTGTTCCCCGACCGCGGAAAACCATCCCAAAATTTATGATGGGTTTCTATTATGGTCCCAGGGTGGCAAATTATCACGCATGAACACACCAGAAAAAAGTGGGAAATTTTTTTAATTTTTTGGATAATATGTCAGGGTCGATATCTGTAGAGGTTTAAAATGGGGGAT
>JAFIRS010005477.1:0-56082 GCA_018342105.1 Gonioctena quinquepunctata
ATAAACCAAACTGGGAATTAATGGAGTAATAGATATAAGAAATTTATTAAACGGAAATCAACTTTACGCTTGAGGCATATATTGAATCGAGTGTTCTGAGACCGTTAGGCCAGAGGTACAACTCTCTCGATAAGCAATTCTTTCTCAAGAGAAAAGAAAATTACTCTCATAAACATATAGTTATGAAATAAAGAAAATTGCTTACCAGAGAGCCGTCCTATTAGTCACTCCGAACAATCAAATACGCCCTTCACTTCAATTGGAATCCTTGGAACAAACCGGTGGTTGTGTGAGGTACATATTGATTTGTCAAAATGGCCGAAATATCTATATTTAACCTTCAAAAATTACCATGCGGTATATCCAAGAATTCTAATATTACAATTTAAAAAAATTTAAAAAGCATAAGGAAAAAGAAGAAAATGCTAATCAGCTACAACATTAATTGAAAGATAAAGAGAATAATATTACTCAACTAAACTCCAGCAGTGAAACTCATTTAATTTATAGATCTTACCAAAATCAAAGCCAACTCACTCAGTACATCTGCCTATCTCGACGTTCTATTCAAGAAAGAGAACGATTATCCTTTCGGTTCGACGAAATCACAGTTCACCTGTTTTTCATTCTCGGTTTCTTTCCTATTTAAAAAACTTGGAAAAACCAAACGCTCGATAAACGCGATCGACACGAAAATGAAATGTCACGGTCACACTGTCAAAATACCATTTTCGAGAGACAATAATGAACGTACATTCTTCACGACCTGAGCGCAGTGACTACTGACCCGTACTACCGTAAAGATAACCGGAAAAGTTATGAGAAATTGGTTATGTGTAAGGACGTAACGAAAAATTCGTTACAAGTTCCAATATCATTTGTTTCCAGAATTACTAAAAAACATGAAAGAAATTATACTGTAACAGAATTAGAACTAGCAAGTGTTATATTTTGTATTACTAAATTAAGATTTTATTTACTACGGGCAAAATTTTATATTGAAACTGATCATGAAGCACTTATGTCAATTGTAAATTGCAAATACGCAAGTAATAGGGTACATAGATGGGCATTATTATTGCAAGAATATAAATTTGAAATTAGGCATATACCAGGAAAACAAAATTTCATCACAGACACTTTAACGAGAATGGAAATGGGAAAAACATACTCCTAGACAGGTAAAAATAGGAATAAATGTTTTTAAAAGTAATATAGGTTTGTTTTCTGAAAATCAAATTAGGCAAGATCAGTACAAATTAACAAATAAAGAAAAAAGGGGAACAATAAACAAAAATGGTAATATAATAAAAATTGTAAATGGTGAAGAACTATATGTTATCACAAAAGAATTGGCAGAACAGGTGATTACATATATACATCAGAAATACATACATATTGGGATTAGAAAAGTTTGGTTAATATTTAGAGAAAACTATATAAGTTCACAAGATTTGGAGTTAACTAAAAAAATAGTAACAATATGTCAAGTTTGTCATTAAGTAAACATAAAAATATAATTAATAAAAATGAAACAAAAAGTATTATTACAAGAAAACCTTCACAGATAATATCAATAGATTTTGTTAGTAATTTGATACCAACTTATAATAATAATAAACATATATTTGTAATAGTGGATCATTTTTCAAAATTTATTAGAATATACTCTACAAAAAGGACAAATTTTAAAACTGTTAAAAATCTTTTAACAAAATTTATAGTAGAAGTAGGTAAGCCAGAACAAATTATTTTAGACAATGCCACCTATTTTACTAATGAACAAATGAAGAATTTTTCACAGAGTGTGGGAATACAATTAAATTTTACTAGCATTAGACATCCAACATCAAACCCAACAGAAAGATATATACAGGAGGTAATAAAATATTTGAGATTGACATCTCAGCAAAATCATAAAACATGGGATGAAAATATAGAGATGATAGAAAAATATTTCAATGAAGTACCTAGTACTATCACTCAAGAATATCCCAAATATATTATGACAGGAAGAATGCCTGAAAGAGAATGGAAAATAATAATAATAATAATAATAAACGTCTTTATTGTCAATAGAAAAAAAGAAAACATTACAATTCAATGAAACTGATGGCGAAGTCTAGCTTAAAGCTATTCTACTTAGTAATGAAAGAGATATGCAAGAGATAATATATAAAATAAATATAAGAATAAAAAGGAATGCAGATAAATATATAAAAAGGGAAAATAAAAGAGGAACAAAAAAGACGAAATTTAAAAAAGGAGAATTAGCCATCATAAAAGCATTAAGAATACCAAATAAAAGACTAGGTATTTGTGCAAAACTTCAAATGCCATTTGAAGGACCTTATGAGATTGATAATGAGAATGCTATAAATAGCTATAGGTTAATACATCCTCAGACAAGGCAACTGAGAGGAATTTTCAATATTGAAAATGTGAACAAATATAAAACTTAATTTATGTAGTTGTAAATAATAGTTATCGTTGTAGAACTTGTTTTTCTTGAAGTCCAGCACAAGAAGTTTTCTGAAATTAGAAAAAATAGTATTAAAAAATAAATATAAATAAAGAAATTGATATTCAAAGTTTTCTAACCAATAGAAAATTATTGAATATAAATTTAGGAATGTTGTTATGTTATGTTATGCCAGTTGTTAATTTTAAAAGACTAAAAACCCACAAAAAGAATAATTACTAGATGGTTAATGGTTTCAAGAGTTTGTTTGTGAATAACTTTTGAAATTCTATGTATATTGTGAGCCTAGGTAGAATATGGATAGATAAAATGTCAAAATACTATAAAACAATCAATTTCATACACTGTCAAAATTATTATAACTCATAATTGCTCAAAAGACAATAAAAAGTCTAAATTTACAAAATTTTCAGGAATGAACAGTAATCAACACATTTATAAATTTGAAACATACAGTATATGAAACTGTAGCTAACAAAAAGTAGCCAATGATAGAACAGCAAATGTCTTTATAAAAATAGCCAATCAGGGAATAGATGGTCAGGTGTAAAATTGGAAATTGTGGGAGAGTAGCAATGAGATGGTATCAGAAGCAATTATTTTTGAAATTGAAATTTGTAAATAATGATAAGAGTGAAAAAATAATTGTATATATAAATTATGCAATATAAATATAAACAGTGAAAAGTGACAATTTAGTGCACCAATTCAAAAATTCAAATGAAAAAACAAGGAGAAAAAGATGTAGCTAGGCGATAGAAAACAAAACTTCAAAGGAGATCGAAAATAAATTTCCAAGCGGATGCCACGCAAAAATTTTACAAAAAGAAAATTGGAATAATCCCATCATTTGGTAAACAAAACCAATATTACCTTAATGATAACATATCCACGGATCCAAATGCTGATTTCCGCATCTATATAGATCCTGATTCATGATATTGCAGTCCTGACAGCGATTGGAGAGAGGAGACATCCTGATTCTTGGTATAATTAGAACACCAACAGTTCCAACCAGGTATAAAACTTTAATAGTGCTCTTCCGGTCCTGAACTATTTCACCAATAACATATTTCACATTCGAAAAACTTCATGTCACCCTATTTTGAACAATAACAGAAAACGTCACTCTCACGGAAAAAGTGAGGTTCTGTTTATCTATCCATGATCTGATTTATTATTTTTATCCGTGAATATTTGTTTGATTCACCCTAGTATAAGTTATTTCTCGTAGGCTAGATATTTTAAGTCTTCCTGAATGAAGGAGATGATTGCTTTATGATATTTTGTTGTTTGTTTTCTCACAATGATCAATAACATACCAAAGACCATTCAATAAACTAATAATTGTTGGTAGCGTGACGAGAGAACAGTGACGTTCGCTGGCAATTATTATTACAGCATACAATACAGGGGCAGAAATATCTATTTATATCATATCAATTTGGCTCACAAGGAATAGCAAAATCATTAGCTATCTTACTACTTAAAAACAATTCATTTTTCAAATTATCAAAACATAATTTTATTTATATATATATATATATATATATACATATATATATATATATATATATATATATATATATATATATATATATATATATATATATATAGGGGATAACTAGGACGTACTGAGCAATTCAGCAAAAGACTGGCATGTAGATAGTTCATTTGTCTTTTAGATGTATAGGTAGACAAATAAGGTAAGTCAGTATAGGTATAAGGAGTAAGTAAAAGCTAATGACTGGGGAAAGAGCACAAATCAGATAAAAAATGAGATACAGATAATAAACGAGTTAGTTAAAAGTAAAATACAAATAGTGCACAAACCAGCATGGCCACATACAATTACATTGAGAACTTACAAACATAATGAAGTAGTAGAATTTAAAATGAGCTGACATATGCCAGCTTATTCAGGTCTGGACAGTAGGCCATCCATGTATTCCCTCTTTGTGTAGAATACATTCGATTTTTTTTGAAACTTATGTCTAGTTCCTTAACATAGGGAGGTAGGACATTATAGAGATTTACATCGAGAGAATTTTTACTGAATTTGTGCAATCTGAATTTAGCAGGTCTTATTGATTGCCTGCCCCTGGTGTCGATATCGAAATTCTATTTGTTCTTATGTATTTCAAGGATTGACTGAAATATATAAATTGAGGGTAATGTCATGCTCTCAGAAATAGAAAATGAGGTCTACATGAGTCCAGTTATTATTCTTATGGCTTTTTTTTAAATTTATATCAAGCTAGATCAGCTGTCATTCAAAGATAATTTGGAATTTCACAACCTAGTTGAAAAGCTTAATATTATTTTCAGTTAGAAATGATTGTATTAACAATATAGTTACTTTTCATTGTACAAAAAATGTGCAGGGTACGGTGAATTCAGAGGAATTATATGATGATGGCTCTTTTCTGTACTGTTCTGAACGATTTTTGCAAATATTTACCACGGTTTTAAAAACCACCAGTATATTCCCTTATTTTTTTATTGCCAAATGAACTTCAATAGACGTATTTTGCAACCTTTGAATATATAAAGAAAGAGTATTAACATTTATTCAGTGTGCCTTTAAAGCAATTACGATTCATGAAGATTTTGAAACTGCTATTTATAAAGCAATGAGGAAAGCATTCCCAGAAACCATATTATAGGATGTCGAGTTTACTAGCACAGTCCTGGTAGAGAAAAATCCAAAAGTTGGGAATTCGGGTGAGTACCAGAATAATCATGGCGAGGAAACTGAAGTAGGTAAATTTGTGCATTATGTTTTTGGTCTACCCTTTTTAAAACCAGAAGATGACGGTGACTGTTTCGCAATTGTTTTTTTTAATTTAAACCTAAACATGATGAACTGGATAAGTTTTGTGATAATTTGGTTGATAACTATATAAGTCAATATTCTACTTTTCCTTCCTTCATTTAGGCGGAACACCCATCCTCTTTAAGTAGAACAACAAATTACTCCAAATCCTCCTCCGAATATCAACAGCATAAACACACGACATAAACCATATAATAGGAAATATTTGGGTGGAATAAATGTTTGATCCAGTAATTGCAAGACTTGTTTCAAAACAAAATATCGCGAATATGTTTTGTTAAAGGCATTTCATTTTTTAATAATCTAGCTCAAGTTTTTTTCATAGTTTCATTGTATATGTATGAATATTGTCTTGGATTATTTTCGAGGTTTCTATATTTGTGTATATTCCTGTATTTCTGTTGTAAAGTTTCCGCATTTATTCTTATTGTAAAAAATATCGGATAGAAATGAGTTAACGTACTTATAAATTTGCTTTTTATTGTAATACTTCTTAAATATTAGTGGAGCTGGCAATACTGTTCCTTATTTTATAACATCCTTAGATAATACAATTATTTTTGCTTGCGGAGGGACCCTCGGATCCTACCTTTCCCAATGCAGGTATAATTCTAATTAGCGGAAGCCACCTCGACCCCGTCCGTTTAAAGTGCACACCTTCTCATTTCTATCCATCCAAGGCACTCATAATAGAATTTACAAAAAATCATGAGCCTAGAGAATAAAGGGAAAAATGTCACCATCGGTTTCCAGAAGAATCCAATAATATCGAAATTCACAGGTTTTTCCATTCAAAATTCGACAAAAAGGTTTATTTTCAGTGCAACCGTAAATGTCAAAAATTTGACAGATATATGTTTGTTTGGATACCTCTTCAATAGAAAGGGTTGAAGAAAGAGGTGCTACAGCTAGTAAGTCCTTTGAAAATCCACTATTCATTTAATATACTTACCTCAGTTTGAAAATCACTTTCTGTATCACAATTGAGTATTTTTCAGTTTTTTTGAAATGATTCCAAAATTGGAGCAAAAACTTTGAGACCATAATTTTTTTCATATTCCGTAGCGGAAAACTACGATAATCAACACATTTATTTATTTCAATGTGTGCCGTAGAAAAACTGAATCATAACAGTTGAAGTATAAAAAAAATTATTATATTTTTTTCTCATAATAGTGATTCTAATCAAATCTTAGCCTGATATACCGGGGAATGGACATATGCATTTTCAACATAATCAACAGTAACTGTGAAACTTTAAAGGGAGACTTTTATTTCACCGCGAATAATTCTAAGAACACTCACTCTCGACATATTTTTCATATATTAAAGGACTGCTTTACACAATCCTCAAAAATACAATCAAGATATCTCAACAAGTGTAACAGGGCATATATATTTATATGTCCCGAGAACTATCTGCATACACCAAATTAATTTTTTCCCAAAAATCCATCTGTATCATCTGGTCTCCAGTGATTAGCGTCATCGGATTTGTTCGAATGAATATGAGATATTCATTTCGATTAATCATCTTCTGAAAATGGAAAAACATTGCACTGTATCATGAACATAAAGCCATACTTCGGGTTTTGTTAAAAGTGGTTTCATTCTATAATAAATTTTAATTCTCCTTCGGAAAAACTAACTAATCTTCGCTAAATTCCTATTGGAATCCGAATTAGCGCCCTTTAATTTGAGTCCGTTCCCACATCATAAAGTAATGTGAAAATGTCAATTTTGCGAAGATATTTATAACTTATTTGGGAGTAGGCGCGGCACTCCAGGCAAAGTGATAAGTCACGCTCGATTTACCTAACCTAAACGAATATAATAAATATGGGACCCACCAAACTTATGGGCTGGAGGTCTGAAATTCGATACTACCTCTTCTGGCAACTGTAGCATTTGAACTGGTGATGCATTGTAGATTTTAATGACATATTGTTGCAGTAATCATCATCATATAAAATCATAACAAACTCTTATAAATATGCATACGATATAACATCAATTTGAAAAACAATAATATAACTATTTTTGGGATCCAATTACTTTCAGAAATAAGAAGAATGACCAGACAATGAATTTTGTTATTATTGATCTGTGAAAATCAGAAAATAGATACGACTCATTTGATCAATTCTTGAATCCGGTGCAATATGCAATTTCCAATGAAGAGTGATGTCACTGATATTGCTACAACCAGATATGGAGCTTTTGCCAGTCATAGCATAAGAAAAAAAAGGCTCTTTTTCCAATTCTGTATATATTAACAGATCAGAATGGGATAGCTTGATTTGTTCATAACATTCATTAAAGAAGATAACAAATTATATTCCGTTGAGATTTTCCATGTGGAAAATTTTCTGTAGGAGAAGATAGAGTGATTGGTTCAAAATCATATCGCATTTATTTTCAATTCCAAATGCATCAATGAAGAATTAAATATTAGACATTTTTTATTATTAAAAATTAATTTTTCTCCTTTAAGATTGTTTGGTGTACGTTTGAATTTTATTCAAAGCTCTACTTGATCCAGACGTGAAAATATTCAACAAGGCCCCTGATAAAGACATGTTTTCCCGCGCCGTGTATCCAAGCTCCAGCCATTGTATAGTCCATGACAAAACCTTCCAAGAATGATAACTAATGCTCAAGATTTATAGACGAAGGTTATACTGACCATGACTTACTTTATACTCAAAACCTGAATAAGATTTTAGTAAAAGGCCAGTGGGGGCTCATAATCAGGGATAATTTTTGGGAGCTTTTGTCTCGAATAATTTCAAAATTGCACAAGTGAACTACACTACTACGGTGTATGTAACCTATTGATGATGATGATAACTTAGTTATCGAAATGCGCATATAAGTGTGAAGTGAACAAGCATGGTGAAGGAGTTACTCGTGCAATTTTGTGATTGTGTGACACCACAGCGTCTAGCCAGTCTTCATCAAATAATTTGTCACACACTTTAGTAAAATAGTGTTTCGTGAGGGGCTGCACTTTTATTATTTGATTCGTTTGTTTTAAGATTTGTCTATTTCATTGTTGTTCTGTTGTTCCGAAGTATTTTTGAAAATAATACAGGTTTTTTTATGGTAGTTTGGAGAGTTTCAATCCTTGATTTTTTCGAATAGTGAAGTTGCTTCCATGTGATTCGCATGTCAATTTGCTCGAAATTTGATTTTGTTTCTAGATATATTCTCCAAATTTTCATTCCTCAGAATATTTTCCTTTTCAACTTATATATAGTTAATTGCTATCGATTTGGGGTAATCTGGTAAGTTCCGATATGATTGAAATATTATTTTGTCATTGTTTGAAAACATTAACTCAATGTTTCTCTATATAGTAGTTACTCATTGGTCAGATCCTTTGGTTTAAATTCATTGTTCCATGGACATTATCAATACAATTGGCAGTTATATGGCGGAAGTGAAAACAGAAATAGAATTGGAAACCCAAGTCACTATGAAAATGGGTTCCTTGGGATATATGTTCATGATTCAAGGATTTGAAACGTAGCGATAAGCTGAAAGACCATTTCTAATTCCATGTTGTATACTGTAAACCTCCAATATCAAGTTTAGTAATAAGAATGTCTCCCTGATCATTAAAAGGAAAGTAAATGTCTCTTCAGGAAGTTGTCTCGAGGATTTGGATGAACAGAAAAAGCGAAATCAATAGTGCGGGTCGTTAGATGAACAACGATATATATATATATATATATATATATATATATATATATATATATATATATATATATATATATATATATTGTTATGTTATGTTATGCCAGTTGTAAATTTTAAAAGACTAAAAACCCACAAAAAGAATAATTACTAGATGGTTAATGGTTTCAAGAGTTTGTTTGTGAATAACTTTTGAAATTCTATGTATATTGTGAGCCTAGGTACAATATGGATAGATAAAAATGTCAAAATACTATAAAACAATCAATTTCATACACTGTCAAAATTATTATAACCCATAATTGCTCAAAAGACAACAAAAAGTCTAAATTTACAAAATTTTCAGGAATAAACAGTAATCAACACATTTATAAATTTGAAACATACAGTATATGAAACTGTAGCTAACAAAAAGTAGCCAATGATAGGACAGCAAATGTTTTCATAAAAATAGCCAATCAGGGAATAGATGGTCAGGTGTCAAATTTGAAATTGTGGGAGAGTAGCAATGAGATGGTATCAGAAGCAATTATTATTGAAATTTGTAAATAATGATAAGAGTGGAAAAATAATTGTATATATAAGTTATGCAATATAAATATAAACAGTGAAAAGTGACAATTTAGTGCACCAATTCAAAAATTCAAATAAAAAAACAAGGAGAAAAAGATGTAGCTAGGCGATAGAAAACAAAGCTTCGAGGGAGATCGAAAATAAATTTCCAAGCGGATGCCACGCAAGAATTTTACTAAAAGAAAATTGGAATGAACCCATCATTTGGTAAACAAAACCAATATTACCTTAATGATAACATATCCACGGATCCAAATGCTGATTTCCGCATCTAAATAGTTCCTGATTCATGGTATTGCAGTCCTGACAGCGATTGGAGAGAGGAGACATCCTGATTCATGGTATAATCAGAACACCAACAGTTCCAACCAGGTATAAAACTTATATAGTGTTCTTCCGGTCCTGAACTATTTCACAAATAGCATATTTCACATTCGAAGAACTTTATGTCACCCTATTTTGAACAATAACAGAAAACTTCACTCTCACGGAAAAAGTGAGGTTCTGTTTATCTATCCATGATCTGATTTATTATTATTATCCGTGAATATTTGTCCGATTCACCCTAGTATAAGTTATTTCTCGTAGGCCAGGTATAATTAAGTCTTCCTGAATAAAGGAGATAATTGCTTTTTGATATTTTGTTGTTTTGTTTTCTCACAATGATCAATAACATACCAAAGACCATTCAATAAACTGAAGTTAGCCAGCAGTGGCAGTGTCTCTATTGCCTTGAACCGGCCACCTTGAGATAAGGGCGTACCAACTGTTGCTGAGCCGTGGTGAGGAAAATAATAATTGTTGGTAGCGTGACGAGAGAACAGTGACGTTCGCTGGCAATTATTATTACAGCATACAATACAGGGGTAGAAATATCTATTTATATCATATCAATTTGGCTCACGAAGAATACCAAAAATAATTATCAATTTCAATATACAAAAACAATTCATCAAAACATAACAAAATGGCACCCAAAACGTGGGGCAAAAAATATTACAATATTATATTTTTAAAAAAATCATCATTATATAACAATATATATATATATATGTGTGTGTGTGTGATAGTGATATCGAAGGGACTGCTAAAAACAAAATGGAAGGAATTTAATGGACATAGCCCTCATATTTATATTCCTGGACTCGGATGTCACGCAGGTAGCCTCCGTGGTGACGTTGGTTGTTGCCCTGGAATTCAGGGTCTGCTGACCGAAATCACAAATGAGCGGCTGGCTTCTGTTTGTTGACTCCGTCGATTTGTCGTTTTCTAACAAGTGTTGTTATTTCATTCTCACGTACTGATGAGGGCGAAGCCGAAAATTAGTTAGACTTTCCTAGCTATGTCCAAATTTTCCTAAAATAATATTATATATATATATATATATATATATATATATATATATATAAGGAATTTAATGGAGCCCTCAGAGAAAAGAGCCCTCAGAGAAAAGTGCTAACCGTAGACACGTGTTTCGGGCTCTCGGCCCTCATCAGTACGGTGGAGAATTGCAAGGATGAACAACACTTGGTATATATATATATATATATATATATATACCCTATACAGAGTTCAATTTTTGGGAACTATATTTATTTCCGTTCTCAAAACATGGAAGGAAACTATAAACATGGGTGCTCTTTCGTAAAGTAAAATGGACTATTCTCTGGTCTCTTTCGAATGACACTCAGGGAGTTTTGTCAAGAGAGACAATAAGAAATACTGCAATTATCATGAAAAAGCTGCAAGTACAGTTTGAATTGACTCTTGTTTAACTTTTGCACGAGAGATTTGTATTTTATCGGGTAAATTTGGGTTGTTCAATGAGAAACTGTTGTCTAGCAATTACACGAGAAAAACTGTCAACTATTGAAAACGGACTCGAAGGTGGAGCATTTTTAGGTTGACAGTTTTTCGAGTCAAATTGCTGAAGGAAACAGTTTAGAATTTGAACAACACAAATTTACCTGATATCAATGCAAACATCGAGTGTAATTCGGCAGGACAATTCAATGAATAAGAAATTTAGAAACATCCAACACCGCGATAATTGATAAACAAATGAATAAGTGAAAAAACCACTAGGGCATTTGTCGCTGTAAAAGTTGCAGCTAACTTTTGCCGCTGTCAAACTGACAATTGCACTGTGGCATATGCGATTTTTTAGATATGAGTTGAATTGTCGATATTATTTTAGTTTTTGTATGTACTTCCAGGGCGAATTGGGCCAATTGTTCGAAAATATAACAAGACGCCTGGGGGCAAGTTTTACCAAAACTATGAGAAACAAACATTTGAAATTACATTGAGGTAGTTTGAAAGGGGCCAGAGAAGCCTCCGGGAAGCAGAGGAGATATTCAATATACGCTTCCGTGACATGCTCGGAAACAACCAAACAAACAGGGTGGACAAACTACATTGAAAAAACGTAGAGAGAAAGTGGACTGGTGGAGTATATCACGTTAGCAGACAAGTGGGGATATCCATTGGAGAAAATTGACATAAGATATATAGTCAACGGATATCTTGATAGAAAATAGCATAATTGTTCGCAAATTCAGAAATAACTCACCCGATCTTGATTGGGCAACTCTATTTCATTTTATAATGAAATGCTTAGTGAGATAATTTCTGAAAATATTAAATGGACGCGTACGACAGTATATCTAGAAACAATAAATATTTTTTTTTGACAATCTCCAAGGAGTGTCAGGAAACGTTGAGCCTGATTCTATCAACAACTATGACGAAACATTTTTTGTGGACGATCCTGGGCGGAAAAAGGTAATCGTCAGAAGAAAAACACGACATCCAACGTATAATCGACTCTTCAAAAACATCGACATCAGTCATGTTTGCAGCAAGTGGTGTGAGAGTTCTGTTACCCCCATTAATTGTTTATAAAAGCGAACACCTTTGAGATACTTTGGTTGGTAAGTGTACCAATGAGAGCTCGTTACGGAAGAAATGCGAGCGGTTGGTTCGACCAACCTCTATTCGAGGTATTTTTTTTCTATCGCTCTTCTTTTTTTTGAAAAGACAACGGGCACCAATGATTATTATTGAAGAAAACTTCTCAAGCTATTTTTCATATATGAACATTGAATCATGTGGAGAGAAAACATATATTTTTGTTTTCTCCCCCCGAATTAATCTCATTTAACTCAGCCACTTGATGTGGCTGTATCCGGCCCACTAAAAGAGAGTTGGAAATCAGTTTTACTGGTTGGGAAAAAAAACAAGGGTTCATTACCAAAACAATATTGACCATATTTATTGAATGCCGCAATGAAATTAGAAAATATAAACCAGAACATTATAAGCGGATTTCGTGGAACTGTTTTATCAATTAATTTGCAAGTGACAAATATTCAACAAGTTCGGAGCACTCCCGATAAGGTAAACATGTGAAACTCTCAACACCGCTTTTCATTGTGTTGAGTGTTTTTCTGATGTTTCAATTCGATTCTTTATATTATATTGGAGTACTTTATCAAATGATATATTCAATACACGTGATAGAGTGAAACTTCTTTGGCGATCTCAACTGCAATTTTTAAATGTATTTATATATATAAATATCTATATATAAATATATATATATATATATATATATATATATATATATATATATAAAGAGAGAATAAGGAGGAATGTTAAAATTAATAGGACATTGCCCTCAGAGAAAAGTGCACTTTTCTCTGAGGGCAATGTCATTAAATTCTGACATTTTAATTTATAAATATTATATTTATATATATATTTTTATTGTTGGGAAATGTTCAAAGTAATTAAACTTAAAATTATCATTATTATTTTTAGTTATTTTTTTATTATCGTTAATGCTGTGTTGTTTTACAATTTTCTTTACCCTTTTACTACTTATACTATGCTTTGGTCGATACATATGTGAAGAGAACATTACTGAAGTAGTTCTGGTACCAAAATTATATATCCAACAATACATCTAACAAAAATCCACGATTAAACAATATCAAAATTGAAATTTATGGCAAATATTGAATTAAAGCAAGATCAACGTATAGATAAGTTTTGAACATCCTGTATGACAATTCACATGAACAGAAAACCCACCAATGGGATTCGAAAGAGTTTGTGTGGGAAAAGTATTGATATAGAATAAAATGTAATTGAAAAAAAATATATTTTATATGAATCTGTAAATAGTATGTAAGAGTAAGAATTAGATATCATTCATAAAATCATTAACATTAATTAGAATAGCAAATAATTCGGTAGGAAGTGATACAAACTCGGAAATCTGTGAAAGTAAAAGTTTGGTGAGTGTTGCCATGGATCAGGATAACAAGTTCTAGAGAAGATTGAAAAAAGTTCGAGAAAGTGAAGCCACGTACTAAATTTGAAAAGAAGTTTTCACCCATAATATAAGAAAACCTGAAAATTGACGAACGAGGAAGATTTTTCGAAAGGCTGATCGGAGGAAGCACATAGTAAATAAAAATTCCACCTACCCGGTCCAGAAAATAAATCCTTGGAAGGAGAACAGGAGATCTGTCAGTGAGATCCCTGAAACACGTCCACGGGACTGGAAACGTCAACAGAAACGCAGCTACAAGGTATTCAATAACTGAACTCACCTAAGTGCAACTTTTCACATAAAACCATGAACTTTAAGTGTTCTAAACCACTGGTTATTTTGTTTTGGGCTGAACAACCATAAAATTCCATACCCAAAAGACTGATAATACGTTCAAACTTTCTTCATAGAATTTTCATTATCACAAACATCAAACTGCACTATATTTTTTTGACATTGTTTCGCTAGTATAAGGTAGCTATCGCAGAGTAGGGTATATTTAAGTTTTCATCTGAATGATGTCAACTACTTTGATCATTCTCTGCAAACCTGTGTTTATTTTTCAATTTCTAACTTTACTTTTCTCCACTGAACATCTTTTATGATCGAATCGATAGTGTCATAGCCGGCAACACCGATTACAGGAACCTGCTACTGAAGAAGGAGTCATACATGTTCATAGGCGTACCTGACTGAGCTGGGATGAGGTAAAAAAAAGTTTTGAAAATGAAGAAGGTAACAGTACATAGCCGGAGGTATTTTCCATTTGTTATGATAGGGTTTCAGAAATCAAAATCTGTGAAATAAATTCATAAAAAAATATACAAATTGAAAAACCAATGAACAACCCATCATTACAACATATATAAATATATATATATATATATATATATATATATATATATATATATATATTGGTCATTCTATATTGTAACTATCGCCAGAGACAGTCGTCCATATTTTTGTTCAAAGTTCTCAATTCGGGTGAGTTTTTGATCTCATTAGGGTTCCGAATTGATTTCATAGAAATCCTACTTATTTCATATATATATATATATATATATAGTGCTTCTCAAAACTCCCCTCCCCCCCTCTTATTTTTGGAACGATTATACATTAACAAGTGAAATTTGGAAACTGAATATTAAAGGTTGTAAACTTCCCTACTAGTGATGATAGATGACGAAATCGTCATAATGACGTCACAAGGCCCTTGTGACCAATATATTTTAAATATAACCCTACGGCAACGACACCTCTTTTAAAAGGTATCGAAAAAACCTATTCAATGATAATAATTTTGTTTGTGTTTATGGCAGTTTTAATGGCTCATTAGTAAACATTAAAATTTAAATTCCATTCAGTATGATATTAATTACAGATTTAAGAATCAGTATCTACTCAAAGAAATTGCTCGAATCGACCTCCATTTACTGAAAGTGGAATATCCTATTTTCAAACTCTTCTCGTACTTTTGCAAATGTGTCTGCGGAAACAGCCTCACATTCTGCAAAAATACGTTGTTTTAAAACGTCAATATTGTCAGGTTCAGTGGCGTAAACCTTCGATTAAAGGTACCCCCACAGAAAAAAAAACAAAGGTGTGAGGTCCGGTGATCGAGCTGGCCATTCCTTTGAACCTCGTCGTCCAATCCATCTACCACGATACTCCTCATCCAAATACCGTCTCACTGCACCGTAATAGTGTGGAGGAGCACCATCCTGTTGGAATGTTATTTCCAAATTGCCGAATTCATCTGGATTATCTTCCAAAATTTCAAGGATCAACGGTTCTATTGCGTTTTGCAACAGCTCCAGATAAACTTCACCAGTTAAATTAGTATTCAAAAAAAGATTCCCAACGATGTGGTTTCCCAGGATACCTGCCCAAACATTCACCTTCTGGGGAAATTGGGTATGTGTTTCACGAAACAGGTGAGGATTTGCGTCACTCCAATACCTCACATTCTGTGTATTTACATTTCCATTTAGATAGAAAGTGCTTTCGTCACTAAAACAAATTGTTTCGACATAGTCTGGCTATTGGTTAATTTTAGTTTCCATATTTTCACAAAATTCTAGTCTTCGGTCTGGGTCGTCGTCTGAGAGTTGATAAACCATTTTTAATTTGTATGAATGAATTTTCAACACCCTATGTACTGTACTTCGACTGACTTCACAGGTAGATGCAACGTGAGTTGTTGAAAAAGTAGGATTAACTATTACTTCTGCCAGTATATAGATTTTTTTCTCATCAGAAATTTGTGGTCTGCCAGATCGTTTCGCATCATTAATACCAACCGTTGTTTCAAACTTACGGAGAAGCTCCCCTTGATGAGTCCTCGAAACGGGGCGATCGGGGAACCTCTCATCAAAAATGCGTTCTGCTGCATGAATATTTCGTCCCTTTTTCACCAAAAATTAGGAGCGCTGCTACTTTATCACCTGAAGCACGTACCATTCCGCTTCTTGAAGCACTTAAACGTTCACAACAGTTCAACAAATTATTAAAATGTACAAAAAATTTAAAAGTACCAAAAGCTGCTAAAACAGTTAAACGTTCGATCAACAATACACAAATTATCAAATGTACAAAAACTTGGACAATTACAAAAACGTCGAATTAGGGAGACTAACAAAAACGTCAGCTCATTTCACAACTATCCAGAGGCGGAGCTTGAATTTGGAATTTTAGTATTAACTGATTTAATTCATCACAGCTTTGCGTTTTTACAAGCGAGTTGCCAAAACTGCCATAAACACAAACAAAATTAGTATCATTGAATAAGTTTTTTTGATACCTTTCAAAAGAGGTGTCGCTTGCCGTAGGGTTCCATTTAAAATTATTGGTCACAATGGCCTTGTGACGTCATCTTTGACGATTTCGTCATCTATCATCACTAGTAGGGAAGTTCACAACCTCTAATATTCAGTTTCCAAATTTCACTTGTTTATGTATAATCGTTCCAAACATAAGAGGGGGAAGGGGACTTTTGAGAAGCACTATATATATATATATATATATATATATATATATATATATGAAAAGTAGGATTTTTATGAAATCAATTCGGAACCCTAATAAGATCAAAAACTCACCCGAATTGAGAACTTTGAACAAAAATATGGACGACTGTCTCTGGCGATAGTTACAATATAGAATGACTAAAATAGTTTGCTCTCAGAGATCCAAGATGGGGAGATTTTCGGAAAACTTTCCGGTCAGCGAAACTTCATCAGTCGTATATCCATGAGAGCGGATATTTCGAGGAACGGTTGCTACATAACACCTCCTCCCTCCTTTTGGGGGTCACCACCTGGTTAAGTGTCAATTTTTGTTCCGTTTGATTGCTTTGAGGGAGAACAATATTGAAATGATCAATCCAAGAAACGTGACGAATTTGAATATATTGTCATCATTGGGGGTTTCGGATTCCTTTATCGGTGTCAATTGTTCTATCATATTGTTGATTTTGTAAATTTTTTCTGAGTTTGGTTTGATGAAATTTGGCGTTTTGTATATTCCTGGAGAATCGGGGTAAAATGACTGGTCACCTTGTTGAATTCCTACGTCGTTGGAAAATTTCTTGTGGATAACCTTGTGGTTTACATGACTTTCACAACTGTTTGGAATTTTTACAAGAGTGCGAATATTTATTTCCATGTATGGATCGGTTTTGCATTTGGAAAATATTTTTTAATTCTGAACTTGGATGATCAGCACTTCCTCTTGAGTGACTCGCTCTATGATTGACTCGTCTGGATTTATTTGAAGTGGTTGGCAATTTTCTATAAGAATGCCTTCGATCAGCTGGGCTGTGCGATTGTCCTCGGAGTAGAAGTTCTCGGTGCAGTTATATGTTTTTTCCAGCAGCGGGCATGGATCTGTCTCGAACTGAGTCCACGAAGTTGCAGGAATCGCCTATTTACTTGTATACGATGTGCCATAATGTATGAAAAACACCAAAAAGTCAAATCCTTTTTTTATTTTACCTTTGTTGCGTGTTCTTGCTACCAGCTTATCATTTGCCCGGCGTTGGGTGCCAACAAAGTAACCCAAAATTCGTACTTAGTACTACAAGATGTCTAAGCTGTCAGTTAGGTTGTCCGTACTGCGATTCGAGCAGAGACAGCAATCATGAGAGCCATGAGAAATATTTGGTACACATTAGGCAATCCATCGACCTGTCAAAACGAAAGCAATATGGCGGCTGTTGGCACACATTGTAACTCGTCATAAGCGACCATAGTGGTAAAAGTGTTTATTTTGTGATTTTCTGTGCGAATTTGAGTAGTTTTTTTCAATTTTGGATTATAATTCGTGCTTCAACTGCAGAAAAATGCCCCTTATTTGCATTGTAGTTAACTGTGGGTCCCGTCACGACAGGGATACAGTCGAGTTTCACTCGGTGTCTACAGTTTCAAATCATTAGTTTTTGACCAGTTGAAATGACTTATCGAGGAGGAGAAGAGCTCTATGGTTAGCTGCAATCAACCTAGAAGATCCTACGGATTCGAAAATCAAGTATCAGAGAGGCTGCAGCAGACATACCCTGTGTGCACATTCGTGATATCCTTCATTCGGTCATGAATACCTATAACTTCAGACTTTTGTGATTTGTTCCTACGTGTATATCTCTGAACTATTGTACATTAGGAGGTCCCATTTCAAATGAAGTTCATATATATATAATTGATATATTTTCCACTTCAAAAGTAGTACCTACCTCCTCAAAAAACATTCTTATAGGTATTGTAACGAACCTAGGCCGGACCTGTCGCCTCACGCGTTGCCATCGACAACGATGATGTCATCCCCGGAGATATTCGAGAACAATCCAGTCGCGCTGCCGCGGAAAACAACGGTCAATATTGGAAACAGTTGGAACATGCTGTTCGCCAACCGCCAGAATTGGAAACATCGAGAATTCGGTAACGTAGATAAATAGGCAGCCCTCAAGAGGGAGAGGCAGTCTCGGCGAGTCGATAACATCGAACGATACAGTGGCGTAGCTAGTAATATAAATTAGTTGTAAATTTAAGTATGAAATAAATTAGTAAAACCAAGATAAGTTTATTTACGTTACAGTATTGTTATTGAATTACTAAAATACAAATTGAATTACTAAAATACAGATTTAGATATATTGATTAATGTACTCACCCGTTGATATGTGATGGTAAATACACGTTGTTTACTCGAGAAGTTAACAGAGGTACGGTTCGTGCGTCACAGCCAACTACTGTTTTGATCGTGCGTGGTGTAGTCGGTATCGTCGTCGGCTATCGGTATGAGAATTCCAAGTGGGCCGTCATCACCTCGATGACGTCCGATTGTCAAAAAATTTACTATTATTGAAAGTGGCCTTGCAAATAGTGGTCAGGAGAATTAGTAGCCGGTAGTTATTTTGACGATGTTTGAGCGTATTGGTGTTTCTTATTTGGTAGGTAGGGGAACGTGTGCTCGAGTGATTTGGTGGTGCGCTCAAATAGCAAAATGTATGCATGTATAAATATACATATATATATGTATATATATATATATATATATATATATAGAAGTGAATTTCTCAATGTCTGAATATATTAAGAAAATAAAAAGGAAATTGTGGCATCGCAGACAAATTGTTAAATTCCAGAAATAAAAAACACCAACCGAGCTAACCTATTTCTGACGTCTCCGAGCCGGCTACAATCGATTTGCAGGCGCTGATTTCCAGCCACTGAAAACGTGATTATTTGCCTGAATATATATATATATATATATATCTATATATATATATATATATATATATATATATATTTTTTTTTCTGTACATTTTGCTTTTTTGAAACCTTGTTCCAATTTTTATTCGTCGCAGATGTCTCAAGAGTTTAGCAGTGGAGATTTTCTATCGTGATAAGTATGTTACCAACAATACATTTCATTTTCACAACCTATAAAAAATATAGAAATCAAAATTCATGAATAAAACTTAAGATCTCAAGTAGACAAAAATAATATTCAAGTTGGAACATATTGTATGCTAAAATCAAATCAGAAGGAAACATGACAGCGACAGGTCAAAACATTTCGATGGAAAATGATAAAATATCACATTTTGAGTACAGAAAATTGTCAGATATCAATTTTAACTAACACTGTATATATTATGTAAGGTATAGAAATGTAAATTGTATATAAAATCCATAGCATAGTTTAGAATAAGGGAAAGTGTCATAGAAAGTGACTATAAACCAAAAATTTGTGAGAAAAAACAAAAAGTGACGGTTGCCAGGAAAAAAAATAACGAGGATTTGAGGAGATAAAACTAATATTTTTGGATGAGCACAGTGACAAAATTCATTAATCATTAATACGGAAATACCACGAGATCAGGAGAAATTCAGCCAATCGACAACTATATAACATATCCAGAAATGATAACCGTTGAAAACTACCTAGAAAAAATTTCCCACCTACAGGACACAGCAATATCCATATTCGTGAATCGTCCAACAAGAGAAACGGGCCTGGACACAGTAGCAGCAGAATCCAACAGCCTGGGACACCTCTAGGACTCAAGAAAAGCACAAGTAAACAGATCACAGGTACTTTTTTTAAAAGAAAACTAAACTGAGTGAATGTATTCGGGCGACACTTATTTGAAGTCATTTCATTACACTTTTCACTGTTATTGAGCAGTTTTTCTGGTTTTGTTCGTATAATTTAATATAACCTACAATTATTATTGAAGGTCATTTGATTTGCACAATAGCAAAGTACTTCACTTCTCACATATCACTGTTTTGACAAAAACACTACTCATAAGTTAATTTTCGCAGGATAGGTACATTTAAGTTTTTGATTTATTAAAAGAATGATTTTTCTATTTTCTAATAAATACTCATCTGTTATCACATTACAACCTAATTTTCATAAAACCTTTATAATATATATATATATATATATATATATATATATATATATATATATATATATATATATATATATATTATATACATATGTTCATTTACTGGCACCCACAAAATTATAATATATGTGGCACCACTGCGTATATTGTATATTGAAATTCTTGGTGTTCTGGCTCCCACAAGAAACCTAGTAATTGCGGCCTCCTATGTATATATATTTTTTTTAATGAATATCATAATGGCATCCGCCAATGTTGTCAAATTGATTGGTAGAATTATAGTTGAAATAAATAATAGTTTAAAAAACTAAAAAACACGCTTTTATAGAAAACCAGACTAAAAAAATTGAAAATATGAAAAAATGTGGTTTATTTTAAAAAAAGCGTGGGGTGCATGGTATCGCCTCGGCCAACAATGACCTGTGATCTGAGACATTTCTTACTTTACTGCCCTAGGTGTGTAATGTACTATATAATTATTGATACCATGCACCCCACGCTTTTTTTTAAATAATTTTTTTTTTTTCATATTTTCAATTTTTTTTGTCCGGTTTTCTATAGAAGCGTGTTTTTTAGTTTTTTTAAACTATTATTTATTTCCTACTTTTTAGTGTGGTTTATTTATGAAAGCGTGTTTTTCTATTTTTTTTTAAACTATTATTTTTATAATTTTTTTGCAAATTAAAAGATGGAATAATCTTATCAAATTGGGTAATTATAATCTCCGACCCCAAAAACCCCCACATTCCAATTTTGAATAGAATCAGACCATAATCACAAAACCTGGCCGCCATTTTGAAGCCGCCATCTTGAATTTTCCAATTTTTACAAAAGAATTATAAGATTCGACCACAAAGACCGCCACATACCAATTTTGAATAGAATCAGACCATAATCACAAAACTCGGCCGCTATTTTGAAGCCGCCATCTTGAGTTTTCCAATTCTCGCAGAAGAATCATAATATTCGACCCCAAGAACCCTCAGATATCAATTTTGACGCGAATCGGACCATAATCACAAAACTCGTACGCCATATTGGAGCGGCTATTTTGTTTTTTTTCCACACAAAAATTTATTAATGCATTGTCACTGGAATTATGTACACCTGCTAAATTTCAAATCATTCGGAGGTCTGGAAGTGGGTCAAAATCGCGCCCAAAGGAGTCGGTTACAAACAAACAAACAAACAAACATACAAGTGAAGCTAATATAAAGCGTGTAAAAAAACTGAAAACACTTCTTTCCAGAAAGTAACAGGAAATCAATATCACTTATTTAAATGTAAAAAAGTTTGGAGTGATTTCCACTTGTATTCTTGTTTCACAGATAGTTAGCGATCAAAAGTTTGAGACAGCTTAGCAGAACACCCCACACTTTTTTCAATCTTTCATTGTCATTCTGTCATTCTTTCCGGTTCATAATTTGTAATCCATTTTTGGAGCACTTGCCGACATCCGATTTAGCTTGAATTTGGCAGATGTTCATAATTCCAGTGAGAATGCATTATTAGACTTTTGTTAGAGAAAAAAAAAGGGCGGCTCCACGATGTCGGACGAGTTTTGTGATTATGGTACGATTCGATTCAAAATTGGTATGTGGGGGTTTTTGGAAACGGAGATTGTGAATTTTTTGTCAAAATTCAACAATTCAAGATGACGGTTCCAAGATGGCGGACAAGTTTTGTGATTGTGACCCGATTCGATTGAAAAATGGTATATGGAGGTTTCTGGGGTCGGAACTTATGAATTTGTTGTTGAAATTTATGAATTCAAGATGGCGGCTCCAAAATGGCGAAGGAGTTTTGTGATTTTGGTCCGATTTTATTCTGAATTTGTTTTGGGGGTTTTCGGAGTCAGAAATTATGATTTTTTTTTTAAATTGAAGAGGGATTGATCTTCAGATGGTCTCCTCATTGAAGGACTAGATAGCTCAGAAATTACGTGGAAAAAGGCCCCATAATGGCGATGCTCTAACAAAAATGCATAGACTAAGGCATACTTGAGTACTAAAAAGCACAAAATGAAATAAATAATGAAAAACCTTTTTAAAGACAAGCTTTTATTCAAATGCACCAAAAAGTTAAAAATAATTCCTTTGGATATGTGACGTAGGTTATTCAAAACCTAGTCGCTCTTGAATTCGAACTGAAAACTTTGAGCGACATCTAGTTGATTCTTTTCACTTAGAATGGAAAAAATAGGTTTAATCATTAGTACATAGATATGAAATTTTCATCTGTGAAGGATAAAAACAATTTTTCTACAAAAATACTAGGATTGTAGTGAGAAGGTGCAAATTCTGTTTCAAAATCTGTTTTAATTCGACAGAATTTGTGACAAGGTCAATCTTGAACTCTCAATAACTCAATAATAATTGAATTCTCATAAAAAGAGGAAAACTCAAAATTGTTGATATGTATATAAGTAAGTTGTTATTGTTTTTTGCGTCTTCGGCTCTTTTAAGTCATCCTCAAAATATATAATATGTTTATCTACAATTAGTATTTTTTTATAACTTATGAAGATATAGATATATAATTAATTTCACCTTCACATTTTCAAGAAACAGCTTTCATTGCAGTTCAGAATCACTAGATTGAAAATTGATTCATGATATAGTGAAAATGAAAAACCATTTTGCCAATAATTTTATACAATCGCTTTAATGAATTGTAATCTATAAATGTTTACTAATGATGTTATAAATTGTAATACTTTCGCTTATTTGTATTTTGTTCAGCATCTGGGGACCTTGTGTGAAAAACATTCAATAAACTTGATAAAACTCGTTGAGTGAATATGCAGGATCCCTGAAATAATGTATTGAAATAGCATAAATTCGATAGGATAAATTCGAAGACACTTCCTTCATCTGATATCATTACTACCAATGGGCAGAATGATTATAATTGATGAATAAAAAATGGTGTCTAAAAGATAATATATTTGTATATAATCTACACCCATTTGTTATATTTCAGTATTATTAGTTGATTCACAAATTGATTTCATAACTAATTTTAGCAATGGGAGAAATTGAACATTACCTCTAAGGTTGTGAAAAAATTTAATATGAAGTAGCAAGTATGTGATAGTATTTCTTACCAAACTTACATCAAAATCATTGTCATATTCAAAACGAGATTGTATATTGGGAATTACGGCTATTTCTCCTGATTCTACCGTCTGAAGAGAGACTCACATTTTAACTGCAACTACTATTTCCCGAAATTGATGATGATGGTATTCTGTTCCACTACCATCAGAAGCAAAAGGGTCTGAATCATGATCACTATCGGTGAAGTTATAGACGTCACCTTTATAATAATGTATTGAAAATAAGTTTGCTATTATAAAACGATTCAATATATTTGAAATTTGAATTAATTCAAATTAGGAAATAGCAAAAAAATACTATCCATAAAAACATGATCCCTCGATACCATAATGAGCATTTTTGTTAACTAGAAATTTGGTAAAAGTAAGCTGAGCGGGCTCATACAGAAAAAAGCTGTATTTCTACCCACTGAGCACGAATCGCGGAGCTCTCAAGTACTTTCTGAAATACGGATCTTCAAAGGTCGAACGAAATTCATTTCATGGAAATTTCGAAATGTTCTGTCTTTGTGCCAGCAATCCCGTAGAGAGAGGTAGGGGATGGGCAAATTGTCCAGGGGCCCGAAAGGTAAGGAGGCCCGGGGACCTCCTGAAAACAAAACAATATTATTGGCGAAATCATTCTGATCCATGGAACTGCAGATGTGACCTCCGAATATTCGAGTTTTTTGCAATACAAAATTATTTATTCAAAACTAGGGCCCCACAATGGTATTCGAACTGGAAACATTGTGCAACAAGCTTTTGAAATCTATTGCAGAATAACCTACGTCACACATTTAAAGAAATTTTTCTTTCGTTCTCAGTGCATTCAAAAAGTTTTCGTAATCATTTGTATTTAATTATTTTTTGTCATGAGATACGCCATCTTGATTTATCAAATTTTAACAAAAAATCATATTTTTTGACCCTCAAATCCCCTAGATACCTTTTATGGATAGAATCGCTTCATAAATCACAAAACTTGTCCGCCACCTTGAATTTATAAATTTGGATGAAAAAATCATAACCCTCGACCCCAAAACCCCTTCTCACCAATTTTGAATAAAATCGGGCCATAACCACGAAAATCGCCCTATCTTAAATTTATGAATTTTGACAAAATATCATGATATCCGATCCCAAAAACCTCCACATAGAAATTTTTAATAGAATCGAACCATAATCACAAAACTCATCCGCCATCTTGAAGCCGCTTTCACGAATTCATGAACTTCGACAAAAAATCCATTATCTCCAACTCCAAAAACCCCCACATACCAATTTTGAATAGAATCGGACCATAATTACAAAACTCGTCCGCCATCTTGTAGCCTCCATCTTGAATTCAAAAACAGAAGACTATGAAAAATCTTGTGCACGCAGCTTATCTTTTTATTTTTCATTTGAATCAATTTCAAACATTTCTCTTGTTCTTTCCCTCATTTTGTTGAACTAAACACTTACACTTAAATATGGGAATCACAACACATAAGAACAAAATTGTCAACAGACTTTTCTGCTCGGCCGCTCCGCTGTTGCCGTAACTCGCGCAACAAGTATTGGGGTGCCATTTTGCAAGTATTTAGGATGTTTCATACATGTGTATATATCCTACGCCCTCTACATTGAAAACAGTGAACTAAAACGTATGGAGTCATGAATTTTTTTGTAGATATGGCCCCCTCACTATTTTCATTTTGGAGGACTAGATGTCACTCTGGATTCATCTGACGGGACGATTATATACACGCCTAACATTTAGGCGGGTGCCTCTTTGTCTTTTCGGGTGCCACAATCACAATAAGTCTGAAATTCTGGTGCCACATTGACAGTATAGCTAGTATGTCAAAAAATATAAAAATTGTACAAGAACTCTTATAACAGAAAATTCAGGTGAATGTTATAGGCAGAAGTTATTTAGAATTGAAATTTATCCCAAAATACCAAAAAAATAGCCTCCCAAAAAATTTTTTTTTTTTGAAAAACATTAATAATTTTCCAAAGAAACTGTTCTACATTCACCCCAAACACTTTCATAAACTAATTTAAATCAAATCAATTTCGCATAACTTTGTTCAAATTCAAGCATATTTGTAAAATTAACTCTTTTTTTAACAAGGTGAAACAGTAGTAATGATAATATGCATATTAAAAAACTCTAATGTCATGTGCAAAATGTTTATTTTAAATGTTTATTGAAAAATTGTACAAATTAATCGACAAATATTTCAAATATTTATTGAAAAATTGTTCAAATCATTCGACAAACATGAAATCCTACTAAACTAATGCGGATGCCCATGGAACACAATATGTGAGGGTTCAAAGTAAACATTATTTTTATTATTATTAATTAATATTAACAAAACAATATATCCATAATGTATGCACTAAACGCTCCCAAATCTCAAAAGCAGTAATACAATGTTTTTAAACATATTTGAATATATGGTGCCGATGGTTTCGCCAATTTTTATCGGCGTATTTTTATCATAACTCAACAATTAACAAATCAAAATAAACTAGAACAGAATTTATTTAAAATGCAAAAAAAATATGTGTGAAAAAATTATCGAAGAGTCTCTGTGTGTCCACCTTCACGTTCAAAGCATCTGATTGTTCGATCATAAAATTCACTAAGAGTAGATCGCAATATATTTGCTGGAGTATTTCTGCAATGAAATCTTATCGAATTTTCAAGCTCCTCAACATTATTGAATGGTCAATCCTTGTAAACTTTTTGCTTTGAATATCCCTATAAAAAATCTATGGGGTTGAGATCTGGCGAACGAAGAGGCCACCGTGGATCGGTATTTCGTCGTTACAATTTATCACCGAATTCCCCATTTAACCATTCAGAAACAATTCTAACAGAATAAGCGGGACATCCATCATGTACAACTTTTCTTGGTTGGATCTTCTAGGGTTTTCAACAACTGCTTGAAGTACTTCTAGTTGATTTTCTTCAGTACGTACAGTTTTGGAACGTTCATTTTTATATTTACAGTCTGAATACCCTATCCATTTGAAATTAATTGAAATTCTGCTCACAGTTGAATAGTGAACTTGTTTGTCTGGATGTCGTTAATTGAAAATATATGCTGCTTCTCGCACTGGTTTATAGTTATCTCCACATATCAAAACTAATTCTGCTTTCTCGGCTCACGTTAAATGTCGTGTATTTGATATCAAATAAACTCAATAACCGAACAATAATGTATATTTTCAACCCTCATTTGACCATGGACGAATGCAGCTCACAATGCAAAAACAAACTCAAGAAAAAATGGAAACCCACGCGCGATATAACCTTATTCAACCAAACATACCGAATGAGACTTGGTTCAAGAATTTGGATTACTTTCATAAATACATTGTTACCATCAGCCGCCTAATAGTCTACTCGACAAGTTGAAAATGGTCTAAAATAGAGATACTGCTCTTAAAATTATGTGAGATAGCTCATTGGATCCGGAATAACTCCTAGAAAAATGGGCCAAAAGCGTGTATTAGCACATAAAAAATTGCAAAAGTTATAAACAATTGAAGATGAAAAAAAATTGCATTTCTATTTTTGCCAATATTTCATAAACTATCGATATTTGAGAAATTTCAAAAGAAGATTCTGAAAGAAGAGAAAATTTTCAATAAAAAACTCTGAACTCCTGGAACTCTATCTCCATTATTTATAATTTTAATTCAACTCTGAAAATGGGTCTCCGAGCGACATTTTTAGGTTGCGCGCGCGGCGTCAAAAGCGAGTGCGACACATTAATTAATTTATTTAAGGTATTAAATATTTTTTTCAAATTTGAAAAAATTATGGTGTATTCGGAACCCTATGAATAATTCATTCCCGTTGGGAATTTTACTTAAAATTAATTTTTCAACAAGTTAAACGATCGTTAACTAACAAAATTTTCTCGAACTTCTGTCTTAATTGTAAATGAAAAAAAATGTTTAAATAATTGTCGTAAAATTGTTTCGCTTCGTAGAGCCTTTCTCATATACATACTCAACAAGATCACGCCATGGAAGTTGAAAAACTATCCATACTTTGTTTATAATAATTTTTGTACTTGAACAAAAACTTAAAAATCCAAGTAATGTTGTTGAAAAAAAATATTTTTTCCCTAATCATCATATTATCGTTTTTCTATCAATACAACATATAAATTTATTTGCAAAAAAAAAACCGCCATTTGTTGATAAATTTTTTATAAACAAATTGATTATTTCAATATTTTTGAAACATTTTTTTCCGCAACTTCATTATATCACAAATATTATTATTTTTAAAAAAAAATCTTTAATAACAATTTTTAATTGTTTATAATGGTTTTTTTATATTTCTATTGTTTAAATTATTAGTTAATGAATTATTTTTTTTCTAAAAATCATAATTGACAGTCCTCTATGGAGTAACAAAAAACAAATTTTTTTCCATCAACAATTCCATTGTTTATTAACTTACCAATTTGTTATAATTTTTTTTTTAACTTTGTTAGATTTTTTTTCTGAAACTTCTAAAATTTACAAAAATAACCATATATGACAAAGTATAGAAAAAAAAAATTCCAATTTTTTCAATTTCAATTCCCAAAGTACAATAAAAAATTGGAAAAAAAATTTTTCTATACTTTGTTATATATGTTTCAGTTTCAGAAAAAATATCTAACAAAATTAAAAATTTGTTTATAACAAATTGGTAAGTTGATAAACAATGGAATTGTTGATAAAAAAATATTTTTTTCCGTTACTTCATAGAGGACTGTCAATTATGATTTCTAGAAGAAAAAAAATCCTTAAATAATTATTCAAACAATAGAAATATAAAAAAAACGATTCTAAACAATTAAGAATTGTTATTGAGGAATTTTGTTTTTTCAAAAATCATAATTTTTGTGATATAATGAAGTTGTGGAGAAGTTTTTTTCAAAAATATTGAAATAATCAATTTGTTTATAAAAAATTTTTCAACAAATGACGGGATTTATTTTTTTGCAAATCAATTCATATCTTGTATTAATTGAAAAACTATAATATGATGATTAAAAAAAAACAATTTTTTTTTAACAACATTACTTGTATTTTTTTGTTTTTGTTCAAGTACAAAAATTATTATAAACAAATTATGAATATTTTTTTAACTTTTATGGCGTGATCTTGTTGAGTATGTATATGAGAAAGGCTCTAGGAAACGAAAAATTTTTACGACAAACATTAAAAAAAAAATTCATTTACAGTTAAGACAGAAGTTCGAGAAAATTTTGTTAGTTAACAATCGTTTAACTTGTTGAAAAATTAACTTCAAGTAAAATTTCCAACGAGAATGAATTATTCATAGTGTTCCGAATACACCATGATTTTTTCTAATTTAAAAAAATATATTTAATATCTTAAATAAATTAATTAATGTGTCGTACTCGCTTTTGACGCCACGCGCGCAACCTAAAAATGTCGCTCGGAGACCCATTTTCAGCGTTGAAATAAAATTATAAATAATGGAGACAGAGTTCCGGAGTTTTTCATTGGAAATTTCATCCTCTTTCAGAATTTTTTTTGTAATTCCTTAAATATTAATAGTTAATGAAATATTGGCAAAAACCGAAATGCCATTTTTTTCATCTTCAATTGATTAAAACTTTTGCAATTTTTTATCTGCTAATACACGCTTTTGGCACATTTTTCTGGGCGTTACTCCGGATCCAATGAGCTATCACACATAATTTTAAAAGCAGTATCTCTATTTTAGACCATTTTCAACTTGTCGAGTAGACTATAAAATTCGATAACCTACCCGACTCATACGACACCTTTTGTGATTTGGAACATAGTTTTTTTGGATGCTCCAAATATTTAAGACTGATGATATCTGTTCAAATTTGATAGAAAGTCAAGCTTCTATCCCTCTTGGCTTGTAATTGTAGAAAAATCTGCGATGCCCTATTGGATTTCACTAGAAACTTTAAGTTGGAACTACAGGATGGGCGATTGGTTAGGTTCGTTACCTTTGTATCTCTAACCAATTCCATTTTATCACCCCTTTCCGTGGTCCACCTAATCTGTATAGAAGACACCTACCTACACCTAATCTGTATAGAAGACACCCTGACAGACTCCTGGGTGTGAAGAGTGTCTGTCCTCTTTCATTCCTCCCTAGTAGTCTACTCATCAATACTCCAGATGATATCGGTTAGTCTAGAGCAGATTTAGTTGTTAGACAATCCAATCATACACTCAAGTTACTGGCTAGAAACAGAATGAGCTAGAATATGCTCATTCACGATAAACATTTTGCACTTCAAATTAGAGTTTTTTTAATATGCATCTTATCATTACTACTGTTTAACCTTGTTAAAAATAATTTTTGCGAAATTTTCAAGTTGTGTTTAATATCCTTGCAACAAACATGAATTTTGTGATTCCCTTAAAAAATTAAAAATCCAAGTTAATTTTACAAATATGTTCGAATTTGAACAGAGTTATGCGAAATTGATTTGATTTTGATTAATTAATGAAAGTTTTTAGGGTGACTAAAAAAGTTTTTTGGAAAATTATTAATGTTTTAAAAAGAATGTTTCTTGAGGGGGTTTTGATTTTTTGGCATAACTTTCGGTATACTGGTGTTTTTGACCACACTGTATATATATATATATATATATATATATATATATATATATATATATAATATTTAAATATATATATATATATATATATATATATATATATAGTAGAATACCTTTTTTTGTCAAATTTGTCCAGCGAAGTTTCGATAGGTAAAACATATTTTTATATTATTTTTCTGGCTTATTAAGGGCATACCGTTGAAATTTGAAAGGAATTAATTGGTTATTTTTTATCAACTGTTAGCGGTTGTGCAAGTGGTTGAATTACATCTTGTATATATATATTGATATATGTTGAGATATGTCATGTGGTATGTGAAAGGGAAATGTCAGATATTAGAAGTCTGTTCCCGGCAATTGACTTTATTTCTGAATCGAAAATAAATCAGTTTATAGTGAACCTAGTATCATTCAAACCTTTCCACCTTTTCAAAATCGAATGTCAAATTGTCAGAATGCATTTTTCGAATAGTCGATTCAGCAATACCCACAACTGGACAAGTGGGTATCTCATTAAGATCGTGAGATATCCCCAAATTTTAATGCTGCAATTCATCCCTTTCCTCCAGTTTATAATCTGAGTATCGATTTTTATTCTATTGATTGTTTCAATAGTTCACAATATACCCACTACATTTGGAAATTCGTTGTTCCTATAGAAAAAGAGAAATAATTATAATGAATCTGAAATTCAAACACTTAATTACATAATGTTGGTAGGAGTAGTTTCCGGCTGCACACTTGAATGTTCGCATGCTTCTACCTACATGGGCCCTTACTCGAGAAGGTGAGAACCAAAAACTTAATCCAAAACAATTTGGAATGTTGCTTCTAATCAACCCTTCGACCGCATAGGACACCGGGGTGGTCTGCCACCCTGAACCCGACAATAATTATCTCCCGTTGGGCGATATATAGCACTATTACCACTTTGATTCATCTCTATTCATATTAATTTTTCGCCCATAGAGGGAATAGTCGAAATGCTCAAACCTTCTTATCTGCGGTCAGCGGGTCACCATTCCTTTTTCATTTGTTTCAGTGTACAATTTGGCAAAAATTATAGTCTTTTATTCTTCGTAGAAAAGGGTCGACCATTCAGAATGTCCCCATGTGATATGGTCCATTGGGGAATTTAAATAAAATTGTAATTTATACAGTGTGTTTCATTGAGGGCTAGTAAACAGTGTTATAGAAATCTCTAGTTTTTATCGATTTGAGCCATTAATGTAGGAGTGTGACGAAATTTCTAAGTTCAAGTGTTGAGTTTTGGGTATGATTTCACTTTCGCTCCTGCCCCAAAACCTCATCCGACTAAACAATAAATGATCCCATTTCTCTGATAAATATTAATATGTAAAAAATAAAATGATTTCATGAAGAAAAAATAAATTTGTGATTTGCTACTTAATTTCAAATACTGAAATCATTATTCGAATCTCGCTTTCGCCTTTGACAGATCGGATATTCCTTGAATATTTTATGGCTGATCGGCCAATAGCGACCGTAGGGAAAAAGTACTTTGCTAACGAGAATAGAATAGTCCGTTGATTTTAAATTTGAAATGCGATTATCGAAATCAAAATGCAAAATTGACATCTATAAAAGAATGCCTTCATGCCACCATATCAGTCCTCTCATAAGGGTAGTTTATACCTGTGATTTTTCGAAAAACTTTGTTGACAAATGGTGGAATATAATTGGAATAAACATACTCTTTGCGACATCATAGAAAAAATTTCTATCAACCCCCTCATAAGGGTAGTTCATAGCTGTGATTTTTTGAAAAACTTTGCTGACCGGGGGTAGGCCTCCGAAAAAGATATTCAATTGAAACGCTGGAATATAATTGGAAAAAACATACTGCCCCGTGAGAAGTGTAGTTTATATTTGTGACTTTTCAAAAAACTTTTCTAACATTTTTACTTGAAATTTCGATATTTTCTTTTTCATCGATCGATTTCACATTTGAAATGCTAATCTTTTTCCTAATCTCAATTGCATCGTTTCCATGATAATTGATGAATTGATTAGTTAACTCGGAAACGATACAATTTATCTTACTAAGGCCCGGTATTTTCACCTCCGGTTATACTAGGAATAAATTAACCAATGGTTAGAATGTGCTTTTGCTTATCAATAAACGTTAAACAAAAGCTGTCCTAACCGCTGTCTAATTCATTCCTAGTATAACCGGAGGTGAAAATACCGGGCCTTAAAGTGTTTCCATTTCAGTTGTGAATTCGATTGATGAATACGAAATTAATGAAGTTTCTGAGTTTTGGCCATTGGCTCAAAAAAGGGCAGGCAAACCCTACCACGCGTCACTGGGCGGAGTATTTGCTAAAGTTCATTCATCTAATAGAGCATATTGTTCAGCTGTATGGCCGTGCCGAATATCACGAGAAAGTTTTGAAAAATGTGGAAATCATATTAGATATAATTTATTTCACGAGTAGAATCATCTATAGGAATTTCAACATAAAATTTGAAACGGTAGAAAATTATGTCACGAAACATATTAATTATGTCATCCGATTTCACGACGTTGCGGTAAATTCACATTTGCCACTTCAGGTGATGTCTAGTTCTTTGGATTGATTCGAACTCGACTATATATATACATCTATATATATATATATACTCATTTGGGTTATTTGGATCACTTGTATCCATGCATTTGAACATTCATTGGTGTTATCTATGCTCATAGACTGAGCATAACCTTGAAACGTTATATTCACAAAGTATTTTATCACAGATAAGCAAGTTTTACTATTTCACATCACTGTTCTGATAAGTTGAATATCGCAGGTTAGGTCAATTTAAGGACTTATTCCAATAAAAGAATAAGTATTTGACGATTTTCTGGATTCATTGTTTATTTATTACGAAGGCGTAGAAGTGCCACATTTTTTATTTATTTTACAATTCCGACTTATAAGTCGGAATTCCGACTTGTATCTCGGAATTCCGACTTGTAAGTCGGAACTCCGACTTGTATCTCGGAATTCCGACTTGTTAGTCGGAATTCTGACTTGTATGTCGGAATTCCGACTTGTTAGTCGGAATTCCGACATAGAGGTCATAACAATGAAAAAACATTGAACAAATGAGATTTTTATAACTTATATATAAATATTGAAATTTCGGGTTCAACTGCGTCTAGAATTTTTTTATATCAAAATTGCCAGAATCTTAGGGAAACGCGACATTGAAACAATTTGCACAGCAAATAATAGAATCTCTGATTTTCTCAGGTCTCCCAAAGATAACATAGCTAATGAGTCTCAAGGAATATATGAAATACTATATTCCAAATGCCCTAGGACATATATAGGACAAACTAACAGGTGAGTCACCAGTTGAGTTAACGAACATCAACTTGCTGTCTGACACTTAGACCCTTCTTCGGCAATCTCCGAGCACTATGAAGAGACAGGCCACAGATTGGATATCGACCACACCAGGACCATTACTACTGAGAGAACATTGCAAGCGAGGCTCATCCGTGAAGCCCTTGAGATCGAGGAGCGCCCGAACTGCCACAACAAACGCGATGATGGACGTAGACTACCCAATACTTGGAAACATCCACTTTCTCGTCTTACTGCCAAACCAAGCCGTGCCCAAAGTTCCGCTCCACTGAATTCACCTAGGTTGAATACTTCACATCCACCCACTGATCCTCAGTTTCCTCGAAGGAATAGGCAGGCAGATTGGGAGACTTCAGAGAAAACTAGTGGCGAAACCTGGGGAGTAGGCAGATTGAGACCCCCGTGTCGAGTTACAAAATCCTGAACCCCACCTAAGTGACTACAACTTGGAGTAGGCAGATTGAGACCTCCGTTGGAAATCATTTTTTTCCTGAGTGAAAACACCTGAGGAGTAGGCAGATTGAGACCTCAGGGAAAATCACATTCCTATTTCAGTGACTATAGCCTAGGAGTAGGCAGATTGAGACCTTTGTTGGAAATCATTTCCCTCTTTTGCTCTTATAAATAACTTATATTTAAATAAATTTTTTCCTTTTCTTGAAAACGGCTCCAAAATGGGAGCCGAAATTACCAAATTTCTAGACGCGTTTCAACCCTAATTTTCAATATTCATAATAATCATGACTTCGGAAACCTATTCGAACACACACACATATATATATATATATATATATATATATATATATATATATATATATATATATATATAAAAGCATCAGATTCTAGATAGCGACACCTATAATCTGTGTGGTGGAGCTTAGACCTGTCATCGTGGAATTTTGAAGAAAGATACGAGATTTCGTACAACATCAATAGGTCACCGACAGATGCCAGCATAGACCAACCCACGATACCAATAGTCGTACTCCTAGTGCGTTTTTAGGAACGCAATACACATAACGAGATTATGAGAAATCTGTTACGAATCCAAAGAAGATCACCATCCGTCTACAGCCTGTTTCATGGTTTCCCAATCATCAGGACGGCCTGTGGTCTCTTTCAAATTCGTATCAGATATCTCGTAGGTTATTACCAATCGGTACGTACGAAAATGTGAAAAGCATCAGATTATAGATAGCGGCACCTATAATCTGTGTGGTGGAGCTTAGACCTGTCATCGTGGAATTTTGAAGATACGAGATTTCGTACAACATCAATAGGTCACCGACAGATGCCAGCATAGACCAACCCACGATACCAATAGTCGTACTCCTAGTGCGTTTTTAGGAACGCAATACAAATAACGAGAATATGAGAAATCTGTTACGAATCCAAAGGAGATCACCATCCGTCTACAGCCTGTTTCATGGTTTCCCAATCATCAGGACGGCCTGTGGTCTCTTTCAAATTTGTTGTCTTTTGAAGAATTATGGGTTGTAATCATTATGACAGTGTATGAAATTGATTGTGTTATATAATTTGGATATTTTTATCCATTCATATCATACATAGGCTCATAAAAGAAATAGAACTTCTGAAATTATGTAAAAACAATCTCTTGAAACTAATAGCTATTTATTAATTATTCTTTTTATGGGTTTTTTCTTTTTAAAATATATACCTGGTTTTTCATAACATAACAATATAGATATATATATATATATATATATATATATATATATATATATATATATATATATATATATATATATATATATATATATATATATATATATTATATATATATTTATACATGTTATAATAATCTCATTTGTTCAATGTTTTTTCATTGTTATGACCTCTATGTCGGACCGACTTGTATCTCGAAATTCCGACTTGTATGTCGGAATTTCGACTTATAAGTCGGAATTCCGACTTGTATCTCGGAATTCCGACTTGTATTCGGAATTCCGAATTAAGTCGGATTCCGACTTATAAGTCGGAATTCCGAATACAAGTCAGAATTTCGACTTATACAGTCGGAATTTAAAATAAAAAAAAATGTGGCACTTCTACGCCTTCGTAATTTATTCAGTACCTAATCATAAATATAAAATAGCACTTTGGACGTCAAACAGCGCAACAAGTTGGCATTACAGAACCCTACTTTGAGGACGGAGAAGCGTCATACTCCATAGGCGTACCGACTGAGATGGGATGAGGTAAGAGAGTGTTTAAAAAGGATAAGAACAACATAGCCGGAGTTTCATTACTGTTATGATAGGTATTTACTTTTCAAAATTATCAAATAAAAATAAAAGAAATCAATTAAACAAATTTATCATAAAAAATATTTTATTATGATGACTAGTTATTGAATATAAAAAATAAATAAATAACAATAACAATAATTAGTGCCATCATAATAATTATATATATATATATATATATATATATATATATATATATATATATATATATATATATATAAGTCGTCCTCTCGAATCCCTTGTTTTTGACCATGGAGTCACCAGCTCCTTCAACAACTGTGATATTTCCAGATCCCTTCTTCCTACCAGCTCTGGAATTATTTAACATATTTGTGTTACTATATAGAATAATTTAATATAATCAAGAACATTGTAAATATAAGAATTCTGAAATTATTCACACTGAGCTGCACAAGAAACAAATATCCGGGTACAAACAGAACTGCTCATTGCAATAAACCCATACAATCTTAGTATTCGAAAAAGGCGCGTTTTCTAGTAATGCCTCAAATTCCTTGATAATCTTTGAAATAATACAGTCAAAATGTAGCTATTCCATTCACGATTACTAGGATCCTGGTAGCAGCTGAAAATATGAGCACAGTTTGAAGTACAGAAAGATTTGTTATATTTTCGCGCCAACAATAACTTAAATCAAACCAAATAGTCTCATGATATGAATATTGCAAACAGTCTCTTTACGAAAAAATAATGATGGTGCTGGCTTTTTCTCAATCAAGATCACTTGAACATGTATCTCTAACAATTGAAATATAAATTCTGTGATTTTGATTCCAAATATTCAATAATTCTTTCCTATTACTAAACAATAATAGCTATACATAGTATTACAGTGTTTAAGATGCTCTAGGTTTTCTGGTTAGGTTTTGTACAAAATATATTTCAAATAACTCCACAAAAATAAATCGAATAGTGTGGGATCTGGTAATCTAGGTGGCCACTCTGTAGGTTATTTTCCTCCAGTCCACCGATCTGGATAGTGATCCAGCTACTCTTCTTCTCAAAGGGCGTAATGGGGAGGAGCTCTATCTTGTTGACAGTTCAGTGAATTTTCAATCAAAACTAGATCACCATGTAAAGAGTAAGTGCACCAGTAGTTGACCGATTGAGAGCATTTAAAAAAGAATACTTAGAGATACTAAAATATAATTTTTTCATGAGAAATGAAAATATATACAAGAAGAACCAAGGTTTAGGATTCTTAATGGTCTGTACAATCTTGAAAGGAAAATGTGGTTACAAGATACGTTTCAAAATAAAGATATTTATCAAATTTTGAATAGACGCGGCTGATACTTGATGAAAATCCATAATTAAAGCAAACTAAAAAAAACTTCATTACGATTTCCACAAAAATTGGTTTACAAAACCCACTATACTATAGCATTGTCAAGTGGAAACATATTTTTTAAATAAAAATAAATCATTTATCCATACCCAATGGTGATTTATTTATTCAGAAATCACTAAATAGATATTAACTCGTAGACTAAAGCATATTATTTGCTTCGAAGGGCACCTCATCAAAATTTTCATTTTCGTGAAATTAAGTAAAACTTTTGAAAATTGACTTTGCTGAGAATATTCACATAGACTTAATAGAATTGGTATCACAGTGCACCAGGGGAGATTCTGTAAAATCTGGATATATTCGTTAAGAGTAAAGAGTGACAAAAAAGCATGGTACACCTCTGAATTGATTTTAATTTTCTAAAACTTAAGGATTTGAATTGAACTATCTCTTCAGTGGATGCTTTTCGATACTCATAGTTCACAATTTCTTATTCTGTGATTTCTGGGACACCTAACGTTTTTATCGATTTACGTACAGCTCGTTAAGAATAAGAACGACATCATTCTGAGGAATAAAAACGCGAAGCCAGAACATATCCAAAAAGGCTTATGTGAAGATAACGTCCGACGCTGGCGCCCAGAACCAGCGTCCTATCCCCACCAACAAGCCAAGTTCTTACCATACCAACGATTATAGTTCTACTCTTTGACACGCTTGTACACGCCGATGACTGCGTTCATGGGGTAATTTGAAAATGAAATGAGCGAATGAATCGAAAAAGCATGGCATGTCTCCGTCGGTTCGGAAAACTGAAATTCACTGGTAGAGCTCTTCATAATGAAACCTATTAATGGGTAGAATACCAGGTCGTCACTAAAAAACAGTTTTCAAGAAAATATAATGAATGAATGCATCCAAAAAAATATTTTTCGGATTGATCTCGTTCGTTTGGAAAACTGAAGTTTACAGGTGGAACTCTTCATAATGAAGTCTATCAATGGGTTGAATACCAGGTTATCACAAAAATCAATTTTCTAAATAAAATAATAAACGAATGCATCGAGAAAATGAGCGAATGAATCGAATAATAAATATTTTTCGAAAAGATCCCGTCGGTTTGAAAAACTGAAATTCACAGGTGAAACTCTTCATGATAAAGTCTATCAATGGGTTGAATACCAGGTTGTCACAAAAAACAGTTTTCAAAAAAAATATAATGAACGAATGCATCCAAAAAAATATTTTTCGCAATGATCCCGTCGGTTTGAAAAACTTAAATTCACAGGTGGAACTCTTTATAATGAAGTCTATCAATGGGTTGAATACCAGGTTGTCACAAAAAACAGTTTTCAAAAAAAAACATAATCATCGAATGCATCGAGAAAATGAGCGAATAAATCGAATAAAAAATATTTTTCAGAATGATCCCGTCGGTTTGAAAAACTGATATTCACAGGTAGCGCTCTTCATAATGAAGTCTATCAATGGGTTGAATACCAGGTTGTCACAAAAAACAATTTTCGAAAGAAACATAATAAACAAATGCATCAAGAAAATGAGCGGATGAATCGAAAAAAAATATTTTACGGAACGATGCCGTCGGTTTAAAAATGAAATTGGTTAAGGGTTAAAAAAAAAACAACATCCAAAAAAATTTTTTTCGCAATGATCCCGTCGGTTTGAAAAACTTAAATTCACAGGTGAAACTCTTCATAACGAAGTCTATCAAAGATCCCGTCGGTTTGAAGAACTGAAATTTACAATTGGAACTCTTTATAATGATGTCTATCAATGGGTTGAATACCAGGTTGTCACAAAAACAGTTTTCAAAAAAAATATAATGAACGAATGCATCCAAAAAAATATTTTTCGCAATGATCCCGCGGTTTAAAAAAAAAACCCTTCATAACGAAGTCTATCAATGGGTGGAATACCAGGTTGTCACAAAAAACAGTTTTCAAAAAAAATATAATAACGGATGCATCCAAAAAAATATTTTTCGCAATGATTCCGTCGGTTTGAAAAACTGAAATTCACAGGTGGAACTCTTTATAATGAAGTCTATCAATGAGTTGAATACCAGGTTGTCACAAAAAACAGTTTTCAAAAAAATATAATAAACGAATGCATCAAAACATATTAAAAAATTTCGGAATAATCCAGTAGGTTTGGAAAACTGAAATTTACAGGTAAAGCTCTTCATGGTGAAGTCTATCAACGGGTTGGATACCAAGTTGTCACAAAAATCGGTTTTCCAAAAAAATATAATGAACGAATGCATCCAAAAACATATTTTTCGGAATAATCCAGTAGGTTAGGAAAACAGAAAATTTACAGGTAAAGCTCTACATGGTGAAGTCTATCAACGGGTTGGATACCAAGTTGTCACAAAAATCGGTTTTCGTAAAAATATAATGAATGAATGCATCGAGAAAATGAGCGAATTATTCTTAAAAAAGAATTTTTGGGGTTTAATTAAATTGGAACAGATTGTCACAAAAATAGTTTTCGAAAAAGACAAAATAAACGAATGCATCGAAAAAATAAGCGAATGTTTAGAATTAAAAACGGAAAACTGATATTGAGTTCAAATATAATGATATTGAAGATACCGTCGTCGTTTGGAAACTAAAATTAATATGAGAAGTATATCAATGGGTGGAATTCTAGGTGTCACAAAAACACTTTTTCCGATAAAATAAGCGAATGCATAAATATTTTTTTGACATGTCCCTTGGTTTGGAAAAGAAAAAATACTACCCACAGTATGGAAGTACTATAATATTGTGGGAAGAATACCAGGTTATCACAAAAAATCAAATCTTCAGAAGATCCCAATTTTGAGAATAATCCTTTCATTTTATCCTTTTTTTTTTCATTTTGTTTTTAGAACAGACATTATTAAAAATACATTTGTTAAGGTTGTAACAAAAACTACCGAGCAAAATCCCGAATGCAACAAAAAAAACTCGTTTTTTTTTGTCGATCGAAAAATTGAAAGGAATTTCATGTTTTTCCGTATTTTTCAAAGCTTAATTATCCCAAAAACATAATTTTTATAGGAAAATGCCAAGAGTAAAGCGGTTATTTCCGAAGTTTTCATTATATTCGGTTCACATCAAGCCGAAGTTCATGTGGAAAGTTGGCAGAATCCAGAATTCCAAAAAGAAATGATGAATATTAGGCAATATTTAATGCAATTTATGTGGATGTAACTTTTAAGTTGCACCTTACGCTCCGAATTCATTGTTCGATTCAATTACCCATACATGCCTGTGCTTATATTTTTCTCGAAAACTGTTTTTGTGACAACCTGGTATTCAATCCATTGAAAGATTTCATTATGAAGAGCTCCACCAGTGAACTTCAGTTCTCCAAACCGACGGTATGATTAAAAAAAAAAATTTTTGATGCTTCTGCTAATTTTTTTGATGCATTCGTTTATTATATTTTCTCGAAAACAGTGTTGATAGACTTCATTATGGAGAGCTCTACCTGTAAATTTCAGTTTTCCAAACCGACGGGATCGTTCCGAAAAATATTTTTTTCGAAGCTTCCGCTCATTTTATGTGACAACCTGGTATTCAACTCATTATAGATTTCATTATGGAGAGCTCTACCTGTGAATTTAAGTTTTCCAAACGAGGATCATTCCATTTTTTATGTTTTATATTTTCTCGAAAACGTTTTTTGTGACAACCCCATGTATAGACCCCATTATGAAGAGCTCCACCTGTAAATTTCAGTTCTCTAAACAGACAGGATCATTCCGAAAAAAAAATGATGCTTCCGCTAATTTTTTGATGCATTTGTTCTTTATATTTTCTCGAAAACCGTTTTTTGTGACAACCTGGTATAGGTACTCACTACACATTAATAGACTTCATTATGGAGAGCTCCACCTGTGAATTTCAGTCGATTGATTTGTTTGAAAATATGAAATCAGATTGGGTATCATATGCGACTGAAAGATAAACTTTAGTCACTATCTTCCATCGTTCAAGATAACCTCTTCTGGGGTATCCATGTTGAAAAGGAAACCATTCTCAATTAAATATTGAATAGAAATATTGTTCTGTGAATTGAAAAATCCACGATAAAAATGAAGTTAGGGTCCTTTCAGGATATATAGCAGATTGATTTGTTCGAAAATATGAACAAGATGTTCATAAAATCAGATTTGGAATCATCTGCGACTGAAATATAAACTTTAGTTACAGATGTAGTTCAATGTCCAGCGTGGTTCAGCTAAGGAAGTAGTTGTTTTCTGTTGGACAATCACAAAAAATATGAGTACTGACATAACAAGATAACCTCTTGTGGGTAGTCATGTTGAAAAGGAAAACATTCTCAATTGAATATCGAATAGAAAATCCACGATAAAATGAAGTTTTTTTTTGTGAATGTCTAACAGAAAACAACTACTTTCTTGGCTGAAGCCACGCTAGATATTGAACTACATCTGATAGATATTTTGAAAGGACCCTAACTTCATTTTTATCGTGGATTTTTCAATTCACAGAAAAATATTTCTATTCAATATTCAATTGAGAATGTTTTCCTTCTCAACTTGAAAGTCGATTTTACTATTGTTTGGATTGGAATATGAATTGAAAGACTGTAATGGGGTGAATTTTGGAGACTGCTTTGAATCTGAAGAATGAAGCAGTAACATGTAGTTGAACAAATGATCTTTTCAGCAAATTATCACTTAACCATTTGAGATGTCTATGGGAATGGCTATGGGAGACTAGGTGATGATTCAACTCTTTAAAAAAATTCAGGAAGCTATATAGAGTTCAAGACTTTCTCTATATTCAATAAATAGTACTTTCTTCACCTATATCAGTAGATATAGCTAGGAGAGTTCGGGGCCACTTTTTTCACTTTTCTAAAAATTTCCCCAGATCTGGGGAAATTTCAGGGAAATTTCCTCTGGATGGAAACTCCCATAAGAGCCTGTGTATTAGAGAGAGAGGGAGATAGTGATTTTCCCCAATTTTTCCCCAGATCTGGGGAAATTTTCAAAAAGTGCCAAGGTCCAACGTGGTCATTTTGCGACCTCAAATCAGATCCTTGGGGGAAACCCATTTTTTACGTGCTCGAGACCTATATTACCCTGGATTTTCCCTATATCTACTGTATTTTAAGGGTCAACCTGATGTATTTCTACCTTTTGATATGACTTTTTACCTTATTCCACATGGAGGATTGGACTTTTTCCCCAGATCTAGGGATTTTTTCATGCAGATTCACTATTTCACATAGTTTTTCCCTAGATCTACTGAATTTTCAGGGTTGACCTGATGGATTTCTCATGGATGATTGACTTTTTCCCCAGATCTAGGGAATTTTTCACGTAGGTTATGTTTAGATTAGTCGTTTCAGGTGGATTTTTAGGGTTGACCTGATGGATTTCTCATGGATGATTGACTTTTTCCCCAGATCTAGGGAATTTTTCACGTAGGTTGTGTTTAGATTAGTCGTTTCAGGTGGATTTTTAGGTTGACCTGATGGATTTCTCATGGATGATTAACTTTTTCCCAGATCTAAGGAATTTTTCACATAGGTTGATACATGTTTATGTATGAATATAAGATTTTTGTATGTTGTTTGTGAAGTCTATGATGTGAATTTAGATGAGGGTTCTTCGATTACGGTTGTTTTGTTGGATGTTGTAAATCTAAGTGGGTTTGATGTTTTTTTATTAACCCAACCTGACCAAACTTTGCTAACATTGTTATTATATGAGTATTAGTTCCTTCTGTAAGCATTCAAGTGACGTATATTTTTTTAAATTAACCCAACCTAACCAAACTCTGCTAACATTGTTGTTATATAAGTATTAGTTTCTTTGCGAGCATTCATTCTTCTCGTTTTTTTTTTCAAATTAACCCAACCTAACCAAACTCTGCTAACATAATAATTCATCATATTATATAGAGGGTGAGTTCCTCTGCAAGCATCGAAAAACGACTAACATGCGTTGAAAAACGTCTGTTGAAAAACGTTAAAACGACTATACTCACATAGAAAAAACGTTGAAAACGTCTAAAATGTCTTAAAAACGTTGAAACTTGTAGGTGGGCACACATTTTCTTTGTTATTGAACCAACCTCAACCACTTTCAGAAACATGTATGTAGGAGGTGAAGAAATAAAACATTTTTTTGTATACATATTTTATTGAAATATAAAAAAAATATAATAATATATAGTAATAGTAAATAATAATATATAATAAATTCCGGGAATATGAGGTGTCCTTGAACTCTGCTCCTCCACTGCCGCAACCCTCAGCGAAATCAATCGATGTCCATCAACTCTTGATCATGGATGGAGTAATGTCCCAAGGTAGCGTCAGGTGCGATCCAGGACATAAGAATCTCTTATCGTCTTCTCCACTCAGAGCGATTTTTTCTTGTTCCATGGAAAACACCTGGTGTTTTTCGCTTCTGATCAATCGTTGATGAACGTATTTTTTGGTTGAATTTTCCAAGCATTCCTCAAAGTCTTCGAATGTGATCATATTATCTACAACGGCTTTTTTCACACCCTTCGCTTTCTTTGTGGTTCCATAATTGGATAGAATTTGATGAATTTCGTCTTTTTCATACCCTTCTTTATCCAAATTGTCTTCAAGTTTTTCAATTTTGTCTAAGGGTGTGAAAACCTAGTTGATATAATTTTGATCTGAGGCCAATGAAATCAGTCATAAGATTGCCATTATTTTCGTCCTTCATTATCCTAGAACTTTTTTGTTGACTAAAGGTATGTTAAACCTATTGTTCTCAGGATAATCGCTGGTATCGAAAATGTAATGACAATCCTCACGAATTATTTCATAAACATCGGGACATTGTATTTCATATATTAGCGAATCAGTGTCTGTGTATAATACAGAACAATTCTCTCCAAATCTTTTCTGCATATAATCATAGTGGAAATCGTAAATTTTTGTTTTGGATATTTCAAGTATACTAAAGCCTACATATATTGGCTTGTTGAAGTAAATTTCAGTCTTATTCAACTCTATTGCCGTGAGATTTTCATTGAATATTGTGACCGACTTGAATTCTGGTTTGGAGATATAGGATTCCGCACCATAACGACCCTCCCACTTAGTTATCAGTTTCACATTTGAATGTTTTCTGATATTTTCAACGGTTTTACCGTAAACAGCATTATTCATTAATTTGAACAAGTTTTTTTCGAAATTATTTTTATCATTTTTACGTAAATTTGTGTTCAAATCTATGTAGGGCTTGAGCCAAGAAGACTGCTGGAACTGCAACACCCTGTGAACTTTTTTGAGAATAAGACCGTTAGATAAAGCCTGTTTTAGGTTAACGTAATGAATGATGTATTTTTCCTTAGGAAAAAGAGTTGCCATAAGTTCAGAGGGTTCAGACGGAGACGATAATGGATTCCCTGTTTTTGGATTTATATGTTCAGGGCAGAAAGGTATATCTTTGTGTTGGTAATGAAGATATTGAGGATATTCCAAATCAACTTCAAGAATATATCCTTTATCTGAGTCATCGGATATAGAGGTGACATCAATGTTGGAATCGACCCACTCGAAACCTCCATGAGGCAGAGGCTGAGACATCGCCCAACCATACTGGTTATTTATATCGAAATACATGAGATATTTCTCAGTTTCGGATGGATTGAAGTCTGGGAGATATCGATTGTTGGCTTGTGCCTTCCTTTTTGAACAAATTTGGCTGAGTCCGCCCCGAATCCCTTTTTCCACAAACAAAAGCATGTCAACATCTGTAAGAAGTTCAAGCTCTTTTTTAGTATGATATAACATACACTGCCAAGTATAACCTGGCAATGTATATGAGTGGGCGGGGTCGAGTCCATAAGTGTCGTGACTACTATCGCGAAATTGTTCGAAAACATCAGCTAAGAGAAGTACGTCTGTTTTCAAGTATATGTCAACGTATTCTCCTAAATCAACACAATTGAAAGCAACCCATACGTTTTGAGCTCTTTCGTATAGTTTTCGTGAGCATGGTTTTTCGGTTAGAGTATTATAAAAATGTTCGATAGAAGGGAGAGTCTTTTCATTGAATTTATCAAAGGAATCAAAATAATCGTAAGGCATAACACCTTTTTTCGTAAGCAAATCGATTTTTTCATTAGAGACCTCTGGAAATTGTGCTCTTAAATTTGGAAAATCTGATAGATAGGATGCTAATTTATCTAGAGAGGAATTTAGAAAACGGAAAGAATCAATGAATCGTAAATTAAAGTTTGATCCTCCGATATGTTTGGTAAATGAAATATATTTTCTTTTAGTAATTGGAAGTAAATCAATTTTTCCTTTGATTGCGGTGGCTATTTTTTCAATAATGAAATGGCTATCATAGCCGCTGAGATTATGGAAAACAATGGGGATCATTTTGCTATCATTTAGATTGACATTGCAAGATTCGTGAGCAGCACCGCGGTAATTAGAAGAATTATTATTATTATTATTATTTGTTGGAGAAAGATGAAAATGGTCTCTAACTTTTTTATCGCCTAGAGAAAACGGTTTTTCACAGATATGACAGTGAGTTGCTTGTTGGAATGTAGTTTCCTGTTCCAAAGTCATATTCAAATTATAGACACAATTGTGAATAGTTTCCATTTCTTCTGTTAATTCCAAAAGTTGGTTTGCGAACCATTCCATCGAATTCTCCCCTCTATACGAACGGTAAAAAGAAAGGGGTTGTCATACGAACATTTCACATAGTAGCCAATAGTAGCCGGGGTATGCAGTGGATATTTTACTCCTTCTTGAATTTTGGTTAGAATACTCTCTATGTCGGCATATACAATAAAAGGTACCTTTTCTTTGAATTTATAGTCTTTAAATTTGAGAATAGTTTTTTCACCGGTTGGCATTTTAATTTTACAGTCATTCATTTTTCTACATAATTCTGTATGATTTTTCAATTTTTCCTCGGATCCAAAATAATGAAGACATCTATCACAAAAATATTTTTTTCCATTTCTATCACTTAACTGTTTGGAAAGGAGCCTGGATAGATCCTTGATCCAACAATAATGATAACGAATAGGTTTGTCATCAGAATATTGGTTTTGTATGAGAAGAAGGTTCACATGTTTATCTCTTTTTTTGGGATGTCAAGAAGGAAGGAAGGACGGAGAAAGATTTACCTGATTTTTTCAATGTATAAACGTTAACCGAAATGTTATTTTGTTTTTCGAAATTTGGAATTTGATGGATGGTCATAGGGAACTGTATCCCTTTGAGCTTCAGAACTTCGGAATAATGAGGATATGATGATGTTCTATCTGGATGATGTCCGTGTGGTACAGGAAACAAGGCCGAAACAATTGACCAAGCAAAGCAGGCTAAGTCATCATTCATTACGTTAATACAGGCTTCTTTCCGCTTAATTTCAGTCGGAAGTTCAATATATGATGATCCGATTTGTGGAGAGAATTTATTAATGTTAACCCCCAAGTTGACAATTTTTTGAAGTGCCCACCCGCTTTCTTTTCCACAGAATTCTTCAAGTTCAATCATTATGGGTTTCATCACATTATCAACAAACCATAAATCCAAGTCAGTGTCATGAAATATAGGAGAATTGGCAGTGGTGAAGTATTTATACTCGGTTTGAATTTTGTCAGCCTTGGCGAGTACAAATTGCCCGCAGAATACAAAATTTACCTTTATTGAATCAAAATTCTTTGGAATGTTATGGATTCTTCGTTTGAATAGGGATTTACAATCGGAAAAGAAATGCTTAGTATCTTTATGGAAAAGATTGGAGATTGTGCCTGTTCGTATACGAGTACCGAACGCTGATTCACAGTCATTCCAATGGACCCGATGTTTAGCTGTCACATTCGAGTGTTTGAGTCCTGCTCCTTTTTTCTGTTCGTATTTTATTTGACTTCGCAGAGTTTTGACATTCCTTAGGGTTGCCAGCAGATGTTGTTTCTCAGCCAAAGTTGATGCTTCCTTCAGAGCTCTATTAATACGTCTATAAGCTTTGGTGCATTCTCGTAACCCGTTGAGGGCGGTTTTTCCATTGTATTTTGTGGTAATCAACCCCAATAATGAGGTGATAAATGTTAGCACATCAGCAAAGTTCATCATTTTTTTGACACCTGCAACAAGAATGAGGTAATTAGTCAAGGTAATTTTTCCCTAAACAATATATGAATCGCTAACTATCTCGTAGAAAAACGAACCTTGAATTTGCTAGAGGAGCACCAAAAAAAAACACGTCTGACCTCTGTGAAGACTGGAACATGAATGACGAAATCAGACAGAGTGAAGACTTAAGTTATGAAAACAATTTGGTTGGGAGGAAGACTGAATGACAGAGGTGTCACGTGATCAGTTGAAAATGACAGAGGCTAAAAAAAACCTACCTTGAATTTGCTAGAGGAGCACCAAAAACACGTCTGACCTCTGTGAAGACTGGAACATGAATGACGAAATCAGACAGAGTGAAGACTTAAGTTATGAAAACAATTTGGTTGGGAGGAAGACTGAATGACAGAGGTGTCACGTGATCAGTTTGAAAATGACAGAGTCTAAGAAAAACTCACCTTGAGCTAACTGGAGGAGCACCGAAAAAACACGTCTGACCTCTGTGAAGACTGGAACATGAATGACGAAATCAGACAGAGTGAAGACTTAAGTTATGAAAACAATTTGGTTGGGAGGAAGACTGAATGACAGAGGTGTCACGTGATCAGTTTGAAAATGACAGAGGCTAAAAAACCTACCTTGAGTTTGCTAGAGGAGCACCGAAAACACGTCTGACCTCTGTGAAGACTGGAACATGAATGACGAAATCAGACAGTGCAAAGACTTAAGTTCTAAAAACAAATTGGTTAGAAGGAAGACTGAATGACAGAAGTGTCACGTGACCAGTTTTAAAAATAACAGAGGCTAAGAAAAAATCTACCTTGAATTTGCTAGAGGAGCACCAAAAAAACACTCACCTTTGAAGTACTGGAGGAACTCTCTAGAAGACTTGGAAACAAAAAGTAGCAGAGCTGCTCTAGAGACACACGTCTTGTCTGTTCAGTGGTTGGAACAGAAATGAATCAACAGCAAACAGTACCTATACTTAATTACTTTTTCTGAGAACGAATCGGTAGAGCGTAAGACAGAACGACACAGCGCCACCTGGTGAGTAATTCAAGAACCAAGTTCAGCGATGACGTCATCGAGTTATATAGATTTTAGCTGAGGTTCGATGGGGTGGTGGCAGTTTATACTCATATCTGATATTGAGGATATATGTGCAAGTGGTTGCCCACCTGTACCCCACCTGCACCCCCCCTGTACCCCCTGTACCCCCCTGTACCCTCATGTACCCCCATGTACCCCCATGTACACCCATGTACCCCCATGTACCCCCATGTACCCCATGTACCCCCATGTACCCCCATGTCCCCCATGTACCCCCATGTACCCCCATGTACCCCATGTACCCCCAGTACCCCCCCTGTGTCCCCATGTGTCCCGAGGTGGACCGAGATGGGGAGATTTTTCTATAAACATGATTGATGTGGCAGCGAGTAGAAATGTATGAGTTTGACAACTAAAAAAACTTGAAAAAATTCACTACCAACTATCTAGAAAAAATAGCCAAAATCAGCCGTGAAACGTCTGAGATATATCACACTATTAAAATTTTACAATACCAATAACAAAAATATCAAGTTTAATAAGTCTGAAAATATCGTACTTTGAACTCACTACGGCAACGCTGTAAATACCTCGACACCGAGAATAATTATGAGCTATCAGCAGATTTTATACCGGTTCGAACTTGTGTATCGCGGGGATTCCCAGATATTCGCTTCGGTTTATTATAACTTTCAGATATATTTCATATTCCATTTGTTTCAATACCTTGGATACCGTGATCGATTCAAATTCGTTTGAGTACATAATGGGAAAAGATAATTTCAGCGATTGTTCATGGATTGAATGAATAGTTCAAGTTCCAGAGTGTTGTGTTCATGTTCAGTGTTGATTGAATTGAATATTATTTACAAGTACCTATGTTTCGAATGAAAATGAATGGAATTCGTTTGGGAAGGATAATTTCTGTGCATTTTTGTTGGTTGAATACATGAGCGTTCAAGCATTATTATTAAATTGACTCCAGTGACTAAGAGCAAATTTTGTATGAAAATGTATCAACTTCCAATGTTATAGAATGAATGTTTTTGTGTTGGAAAAATTACCGTGTACTTTATTCAGTGTTGGAACGATTACCTACTTTATTTCATATAGACTGAGAGTCGATTTTCTGCTGTAGACTATGAATTACTCGTTTTTTCCTAGAATATATGTGTTATGGGTTGAATGCATGTTCTTATTTTATTCGTGGATTTCTTCAATAGTTTAAGTGCTCTTTGGATATTTTATAGTTTTTCAGACTTCCACGGTGTTCAAGTATGGATTTTTTCGAATATCTGGGAATCCCTGCGATACACAAGTTCGAACCGGTATAAAATCTGCTGATAGCTCATAATTATTCTCGATGTCGAGGTATTTACAGCGTTGCCGTAGTGAGTTCAAAGTACGATATTTTCAGACTCATTAAACTTGATATTTTTGTTATTGGTATTGATAAAATTTTAATAGTGTGATATATCTCAGACGTTTCACGGCTGATTTTGGCTATTTTTTCTAGGATAGTTGGTAGTGAATTTTTTCAAGTTTTTTTAGTTGTCAAACTCATACATTTCTACTCGCTGCCACATCAATCATGTTTATAGAAAAATCTCCCTATCTCGGTCCACCTCGGGACACATGGGGACACATGGGGGGTACATGGGGGTACATGGGGGTACATGGGGGTACATGAAGCATCAACTTTGGCTGAGAAACAACATCTGCTGGCAACCCTAAGGAATGTCAAAACTCTGCGAAATCAAATAAAATACGAACAGAAAAAAGGAGCAGGACTCAAACACTCGAATGTGACAGCTAAACATCGGGTCCATTGGAATGACTGTGAATCAGCGTTCGGTTCTCGTATACGAACAGGCACAATCTCCAATCTTTTCCATAAAGATACTAAGCATTTCTTTTCCGATTGTAAATCTCTATTCAAACGAAGAATCCATAACGTTCTAAAGAATTTTGATTCAATAAAGGTAAATTTTGTATTCTGCGGGCAATTTGTACTCGCAAAGCTGACAAAATTCAAACCGAGTATAAATACTTCACCACTGCCAATTCTCCTATATTTCATGACACTGGCTTGGATTTATGGTTTGTTGATAATGTGATGAAACCCATAATGATTGAACTTGAAGAATTCTGTGGAAAAAAGCGGTGGGCACTTCAAAAAATTGTCAACTTGGGGGTTAACATTAATAAATTCTCTCCACAAATCGGATCATCATATATTGAACTTCCGACTGAAATTAAGCGGAAAGAAGCCTGTATTAACGTAATGAATGATGACTTAGCCTGCTTTGCTTGGTCAATTGTTTCGGCCTTGTTTCCTGTACCACACGGACATCATCCAGATAGAACATCATCATATCCTCATTATTCCGAAGTTCTGAAGCTCAAAGGGATACAGTTCCCTATGACCATCCATCAAATTCCAAATTTCGAAAAACAAAATAACATTTCGGTTAACGTTTATACATTGAAAAAAATAGGTAAATCTTTCTCCGTCCTTCCTTCCTTCTTGACATCCCAAAAAAGAGATAAACATGTGAACCTTCTTCTCATACAAAACCAATATTCTGATGACAAACCTATTCGTTATCATTATTGTTGGATCAAGGATCTATCCAGGCTCCTTTCCAAACAGTTAAGTGATAGAAATGGAAAAAAATATTTTTGTGATAGATGTCTTCATTATTTTGGATCCGAGGAAAAATTGAAAATCATCAGAATTATGTAGAAAAATGAAGGGACTGTAAAATTAAAATGCCAACCGGTGAAAAAACTATTCTCAAATTCAAAGACTATAAATTCAAAGAAAAGGTACCTTTTATTGTATATGCCGACATAGAGAGTATTCTAACCAAAATTCAAGGAGGAGTAAAATATCAACTGCATACCCCGGCTACTATTGGCTACTATGTGGAATGTTCGTATGACAACACCCTTTCTTTTTACCGTTCGTATAGAGGGGAGAATTCGATGGAATGGTTCGCAAACCAACTTTTGGAATTAACAGAAGAAATGGAAACTATTCACAATTGTGTCTATAATTTGAATATGACTTTTGGAACAGGAAACTACATTCCAACAAGCAACTCATTGTCATATCTGTAAAAACCGTTTTTCTAGGCGAAAAAAAGTTGGAGACCATTTTCATCTTTCTCCAACAAATAATAATAATAATAATAATTCTTCTAATTACCGGTGCTGCTCACGAATCTTCTAATGTCAATCTAAATGATAGCAAAACGATCCCCATTGTTTTCCATAATCTCAGCGGCTATGATAGCCATTTCATTATTGAAACAATAGCCACCGCAATCAAAGGAAAAATTGATTTACTTCCAATTACTAAAAAAAAATATATTTCATTTACCAAACATATCGGAGGATCAAACTTTAATTTACGATTCATTGATTCTTTCCGTTTTCTAAATTCCTCTCTAGATAAATTAGCATCCTATCTATCAGATTCTCCAAATTTAAGAGCACAATTTCCAGAGGCCTCTAATGAAAAATCGATTGCTTACGAAAACTATAGAAAGAGCTCAAAATAAGGTGTTATGCCTTACGATTATTTTGATTCCTTTGATAAATTCAATGAAAAGACTCTCCCTTCTATCGAACATTTTTATAATACTCTAACCGAAAAACCATGCTCACGAAAACTATACGAAAGAGCTCAAAATGTATGGGTTGCTTTCAATTTTGTTGATTTAGGAGAATACGTTGACATATACTTGAAAACAGACGTACTTCTCTTAGCTGATGTTTTCGAACAATTTCGCGATAGTAGTCACGACACTTATGGACTCGACCCCGCCCACTCATATACATTGCCAGGTTATACTTGGCAGTGTATGTTATATCATACTCAACAGGAGCTCGAACTTCTCACAGATGTTGACATGCTTTTGTTTGTGGAAAAAGGGATTCGGGGCGGACTTAGCCAAATTTGTTCAAAAAGGAAGGCACAAGCCAACAATCGATATCTCCCAGACTTCAATCCATCCGAAACTGAGGAATATCTCATGTATTTCGATATAAATAACCAGTATGGTTGGGCGATGTCTCAGCCTCTGCCTCATGGAGGTTTCGAGTGGGTCGATTCCAACATTGATGTCACCTCTATATCCGATGACTCAGATAAAGGATATATTCTTGAAGTTGATTTGGAATATCCTCAATATCTTCATAACCAACACGAAGATATACCTTTCTGCCCTGAACATATAAATCCAAAAACAGGGAATCCATTATCGTCTCCGTCTGAACCCTCTAAACTTATGGCAACTCTTTTTCCTAAGGAAAAATACATCATTCACTACGTTAACCTAAAACAGGCTTTATAACGGTCTTATTCTCAAAAAAGTTCACAGGGTGTTGCAGTTCCAGCAGTCTTCTTGGCTCAAGCCCTACATAGATTTGAACACAAATTTACGTAAAAATGCTAAAAATAATTTCAAAAAAAACTTGTTCAAATTAATGAATAATGCTGTTTACGGTGAAACTGTTGAAAATATCAGAAAACATTCAAATGTGAAACTGATAACTAAGTGGGAGGGTCGTTATGGTGCGGAATCCTATATCTCCAAACCAGAATTCAAGTCGGTCACAATATTCAATGAAAATCTCACGGCAATAGAGTTGAATAAGACTGAAATTTACTTCAACAAGCCAATATATGTAGGCTTTAGTATACTTGAAATATCCAAAACAAAAATTTACGATTTCCACTATGATTATATGCAGAAAAATTTGGAAGAATTGTTCTGTATTATACACAGACACTGATTCGCTAATATATGAAATACAATGTCCCGATGTTTATGAAATAATTCGTGAGGATTGTCATTACATTTTCGATACCAGCGATTATCCTGAGAACAATAGGTTTAACATACCTTTAGTCAACAAAAAAGTTCTAGGGATAATGAAGGACGAAAATAATGGCAATCTTATGACTGATTTCATTGGCCTCAGATCAAAATTATATACAACTAAGGTTTTCACACCCTTAGACAAAATTGAAAAACTTGAAGACAATTTGGATAAAGAAGGGTATAAAAAGACAGAAATTCATCAAATTCTATCCAATTATGGGAACCACAAAGAAAGCGAAGGGTGTGAAAAAAAAAGCGTTGTAGATAATATGATCACATTCAGAAGACTTTGAGGAATGCTTGGAAAATTCAACCAAAATACGTTCATCAACGATTGATCAAAAGCGAAAACACAGGTGTTTTCCATGGAACAAGAAAAAATCGCTCTGAGTGGAGAGACATAAGAGATTCTTATGTCCTGGATCGCCCCTTTGACGCTACCTTGGGACATTACTCCATCCATGATCAAGAGTTGATGGACATCGATTGATTTCTTTGAGAGTTGCGGCAGTGGAGGGCAGAGTTCAAGGACACCTCCTATTCCCGGAATTTATTATATATTATTATTTACTATTACTATATATTATTATATTTTTTTATATTTCAATAAAATATGTATACAAAAAATGTTTTATTTCTTCACCTCCTACATACATGTTTCTGGAGTGGTTGGGTTGGTTCAATAACAAAGAAAATGTGTGCCCACCTACAAGTTTCAGCGTTTTTAAGACATTTTAGACGTTTTCAACGTTTTTTCTATTGAGTATAGTCGTTTTAACGTTTTCAACAGACGTTTTTCAACGCATGTTAGTCTTTTTTCGATGCTTGCAGAGGAACTCCACCCTATATAATATGATGAATTATTATGTTGCAGAGTTTGGTTAGGTTGGGTTGATTTGAAAAAAAACGAGGAAGAATGAATGCTCGCAAAAAACTAATACTTATATAACAACAATGTTAGCAGAGTTTGGTTAGGTTGGGTTAATTTAAAAAATATACGTCCTTGAATGCTTACAGAAGGAACTAATACTCATATAATAACAATGTTAGCAAAGTTTGTCAGGTTGGGTTAATAAAAAACATCAAACCCACTTAGATTTACAACATCCAACAAAACAACCGTAATCGAAGAACCCTCATCTAAATTCACATCATGGAACTACAAACAACATACAAAATCTTATATTCATACATAAACATGTATCAACCTATGTGAAAATTCCTCAGATCTGGGAAAAGTTAATCATCCATGAGAAATCCATCAGGTCAACCTAAAATCACCTGGGAAAAGACTAATCTAAAGCACAACCTCGTGGAAAATTCCCTAGATCTGGGGAAAAGTCAATCATCCATGAGAAATCCATCAGGTTAACCCTAAAAATCTACCTGAAACATCTAATCTAAACACAACCTACGTGAAAAATTCCCTAGATCTGGGGAAAAAAGTTAATCATCCATGAGAAATCCATCAGGTCAACCTAAAAATCCACCTGAAACGACTAATCTAAACACAACCTACGTGAAAAATTCCCCATATCTGGGGAAAAGTCAATCATCCATGAAAATCCATCAGGTTAACCCAAAATACACCTGAAACTACTTATCTAAACACAACCTACGTGAAAATTCCCTAGATCTGGGAAAAAGTCAATCATCCATGAGAAATCCATCAGGTTAACCCTAAAAAATCTGCCTGAAACGACTAATCTAAACACAACCTACGTGAAAAAAATTCCCCAGATCTGGGGAAAAAAGTCAATCATCCATCAGGTCAACCCTAAAAAAACCACCTGAAACACTAATCTAAACATAACCTACGTGAAAAAATTCCCTAGATCTGGGGAAAAGTCAATCATCCATGAGAAATCCATCAGGTCAACCCTGAAATTCAGTAGATCTAGGGAAAAACTATGTGAAATACGTGAATCTGATGAAAAAATCCCTAGATCTGGGGAAAAGTCAATCCTCCATGTGGAGATGAAGTAAAAAGTCATATCAAAGGTAGAAATACATCAGGTTGACCCTTAAAATACAGTAGATATAGGGAAAATCCAGGGTAATATAGGTCTCGAGCACGTAAAAAATGGGTGTTCCCCAAGGATCTGATTTGAGGTCGCAAAATGACCACGTTGGACCTTGGCACTTTTTGAAAATTCCCCAGATCTGGGGAAAAATCGGGGAAAATCACTATCTCCCTCTCTCTCTCTAATACACAGGCTCTTATGGGAGTTTTCATCGGGGTCAGAGGAAATTTCCCTGAAATTTCCCCAGATCTGGGGAAATTTTTAGAAATGTGAAAAAAGTGGCCCCGAACTCTCCTAGCTATATCTACTTATATCCTCTGCTCCTTTTCATAACAGTTGAAAGATTTATATCTATTTTTTTGTTTCTGTTCTTCATTTCCAATCAAAATACGGACATTCTTTATATGGAAGCAATCAGTTTTAGCAGGACAGGTGAAGGTTTTGCTTTGGAAAAA
>JAFIRS010005478.1:0-56079 GCA_018342105.1 Gonioctena quinquepunctata
ATGACCTCCCCCACACCCGTGAGGTGAGAGATCATTGGGTCCGAGAATCAATTGTCCCGAGCAAACGTAACGATCCGAGAATGACTGCCTTCTGCATGCGGCCGGCTAGAGATTCTGCCGATTTACGGCATGCCGGTAAAATTTCCAGGTTTGAGAGTAGCGTTGGCATCATTCCACCAAGGGCCCCTATAATCAGAATTATTATTATTATTATTATTATTATTATTATTATTATTATTATTATTATTATTATTATTATTATTATTATTATTATTACTATTGATGGGTTTTCTGTACCACCTTGTGATCAATTTGTTATCTTCTTTTCTGATTAGTTCAATGTCCAGGAGTGGAACTGAGTTATTGTTTTCTTTTTCTACTTTGAATTGTACGACGGCGTATTGGCGCCATCCTACCGATATATTTTTTTATTGGAATATCAAAACTTCCAGACTACTCTTTTACATTAGATCATAACATCAAACTTCGAACTACCATCGATTTCTGATTTCAATTATATTGAACAAAAACATTTCAAAATATTAAACCTAAAATCAAGGTCAATCAGAAACAAAATGGATCATTTAGAAGTGATGGTCAATGAACTGAAATTTGAATATAATTATAATAAGGGAAACTTGGTTGAGAAAGATGAAAAAAATATTACAACTTTGAAGATTTTCTTCCATATATTAGCAAGAAAAACGTGGTGGCGGTGTAGGTATTTTCATAAAGGAAAATATTGAATCTGAAGTGGAGAAAAAGAGGAGATGTACTTTGTTTTATTGTGGTGAAAATAAAATTTTTTTAAATTTGTTTGTTATGTGGCTTATATCGTCCTCCTAATTTAAGTAAACAAAGATGTTTTGAATTGATGGATGAAACCCATGAAAATCTTAACCATACAACTCTGAGATATTTTTTTTGGGCGATATGAATATCAATATTCTATCGATACTGAAACCAAAGAATTGATTGATTTCTATAATTCCAATCATTCAATATTGGTCAATGAAATGATTACAACGAGAGAAATTAATAATTGATCATTATCTAATGAATTCAAAAAGACATATGAATGTCTTTATCACCAATACTCCACTCAGCGACCAAAAGAAATTTAAATATTATCAACAGCAATTCACCAATTCCACTCCCAAGGTAGTACGGGATGGTATGAATTCACTTGTTGCTAATACATCAAATCACAATAATCATAAATATGTTAAAAGTTTGGATTCAAACAATTTGAAATTGAAGATCAATCAAAATCTTGAGGCATTCAATATTAACTTCGTAAATATCGGAAATAAATTATCATCTGCTATTCCCAAAACGTTTGAACCTGTTAATGATATATCAAGTGTTTCATCCATGTTCCTAGAACCTATCAGTATATCTGAAATCGAAGGGGTCATTGAAAATTTAGATCCAAAAAAAAGCTTGTGGTTATAATAAAATTAGTGTAAGAATTGTTAAAGCAGTCAAATTCGAAATATCACCAATTTTATTCTCTATCATCTCAAAATCAATTGGAAAAGGTATAGTACCAAATTAAAAAGTGTTAACCGTAGACAGGTGTTTCGGGCTCTCGGCCCTCATCAGTTTTCAACAGTCCCCTCGATATTCCTTATAGAGTCTGTGTTTTTAATAATTTGGTACGACGTTTCCCCTGGAAGCCTCCAGGATTTTTCAAGTCATTCATAACACAGACTTCAACAGGTACAAATTTATTTGACCAGATAGGCCATCCCGATTGTATTGTTTCATCTTGCACATTTTTGTGTTTGTCTTTGCGGATTCAATTGTAGTTTGGTATTTCTTTTCAACAATGACTATGCACCGCTTTGATTTAGAAAAATGGTCAGCCAAATTATAAAAAACACAGATTCTATACTGGTTTTTATTTTTATATTCATACAGAACCAATCCCCAAGAAAAGTACCCCCTATGATACATTTACATGGTTCAAGAAAAGTTCACAAAAAAAGTATATATATATATATATATATATTTTTTTTTTTTTTCAGATAATCCAAAATTATTGCATCAGGGCAAAGAATCGTTGAAGATGTTGAAGGATTCTAAGGATTCTGGCAAGGAGGTCGGAACACAACATCACCTTCGAACACATACCGATGGTAAACATAACCTGTGATTTCATAATGGTAGCTGTACAAATATTCAGTAGATACTGTGGAATATTTTTTCTTATTCTGATCATTATGTTAATCGGTTCTATGAAAGGAGCTAAGATGCCATAATTTTTTTCTAGTTCTCGACTGTATAGCAAAACAACTGACTCCTGCATGAAAGCACATCGAAGGTATTAATTTGTTTAGTCAATAACCAAAATTTAGATGATTTTGAATATTCCCCTTGAAAGTTATCAGAGATAATTTTTTTTTATTTTGTAACTTTGACGGCCCGTAACTTGGTAACAAAGGCTTTCAGGAACAAAAGTTTTGTGAAGTACTGGTAATATTTTGACCCCATCTATACATTTTCGGGAGGAAAAGAGGAAGTCCAGAGTTACCCTATATATATATATATATATATATATATATATAAATAAATATATATATATTTATATCTATATATATATATATATAGATATAGATATATATATATAAATATATATATATATATATATATATATATATATATATATATATATATATATATAAAAATATAAATATATATATATGTTCATCTAACGGGACCTTCGAAGGCGCAAACTGGCATGCAGTCGACTCTTCGCGTGCAAAGTGTGACCATTGAGAGCTGCTTTCAATCGTACCATTACTTTTTCTGTCTTTTAAGCGACACTTTGGCAGCATTAGTCTATTGTGATTGGTCGGAGGGCGGGTCCATTGGGTTCAAAGCTAGGCTAAATAATTTCATAATGATTTATTATGCCTCTCACCACTAGATGGCTATCTTATCACAGTTCATATTGAATTATGAAGTATTTTTCGAGGAGTAATGAATATGTGGTATATTTATTATGCTTCAGTCAGATAATTGTCTTGACTACTCAAATCGAATAATACTCCAAAATTGAGTTATTGGAATAATCAGCATGTTGTTCATTTGCCCAATCATTCAGATTTTCAGGTTATTTACAATCAAGACTCAAACGTAGCCATTGATGAATTTCAACAAAACACAATAATTCAGTAAAAAAATATTCAACCGAAGATGAAATCAAAATAAATATGTTACAGACAAATATTTCAGATTTTTCTGGCAAAAAAGATTCAGGAGAATACGACTTTTTTTTTAATACGTTATTAATCCACAACGAAATACCTCGATTCAGCCATTTCATATGATATAAAATGGAAATGAAATATGTATCTTTCAAAATACAACGTGATCATTGGAGGCACAATTTGGTATGCTGTCGACAATTTGAGTAAATAACGTGCATATTGAGAGCATGCCTCCAATTGTTCCATTCTTCTTTGCACCAAAATTCTATCACACTAAATATTGTGATTCTGGAGAAGTGTACTCAATATAAAGTGCATTAATGATGATTTATCCAGCTGATCATATATCTACAATAACTATTCAAATTCGATCTTCATTCATTCAACAAAAATTTAGTTATCTGAAGACAAAATCAAAATAAATATTTGAGGGAAAAATATTTCCAATTTTTTGGCCAATGAAAGAATACGACTCTGATTTTTTTGGTGATACCTCCTGAACCCACAAAAGACCTCGGTGATTCAGCCACTCCATAAGAGATGAAATTAAAATAAATATGGAAAATCATAGGCTGATCTTTCAAACTTCATCGTGATCATTGGAGGCACAATTTTACATGCAGTCGACAATTTGAGTGCATAACGTGCACATTGAAAGCGTGCCTTCAATGATTCCACTCTTTTTTTCACTACTGAATGGCAATGCTATACACCAAATATTCTTAAGAAGTACTTAGTATGGGGTACATTCATGATAATTTATTTAGCTCATCGTATATCTATAATGACTATTTAAATCGAATTCCATTCAAAAAATAAGTTCTTATTCATTCCATGAATAATTAAAAACTTTAGGCTTTTTTTATTCAATACTCAAAAGCAGCCATTGAGAAATCCCAATGGAAAAAATTATTCGAGAGTACAAAAATTATTTATCTGAATTCATAATGAATATTTGAGAAAAAAATATTTATGGATTTTTTTTTGCGAATAAAAGTCACTGAAAATACGACTGATTTTTTTGTTGATAATTCACGAAAAAGACCTTGGTGATTCAGCCACTTCATAAGAGATGAAATGGAAATAAATACAGAAAATCATAAGGGGATATCTTTCAAACTCCATCGTGATCATTGGAGGAACAATTTGGCGGGCAGTCAACAATTTGAGTACATAACGTGCATATTGAGAGCATGCCTCCAATTATCCCATTCTTCTTTTCACCACAATCTTATCACACTATATATTGTAGTTCTTGAGAAGTGTACTCAATATGAGGTGCATTTATGATGATTTATCCATCTAATTATATATCTACTATAACTATTCAAATCGATCTTCATTCGTGGAATAATTTAGATTTTCATTTAATACTAAAAGCAGCCATTGAGAAATCCCAATGAAACTAATTATTCTGGTATAAAAATTCTTTATCTGAAGACAACATCAAAATAAATATTTCAGAGGAAAATATTTCAGATTTTTTTGGTTAATAAAAGGCACTGAGAATACGACTGATTTTTTGGTGATACCTCCTAAACCCACAAAAAAGACCTGATGATTCAGCCACTCCCTAACAAATGAAATGGAAATAAATACGGAAAATCATAAGCTGATATCTTCCAAACTTCGTCGTGATCATTGGAGGCACAATTTTACATGGGGTCGACAATTTGAGTGCATAACGTGCCCATTGAGAGCGTGCCTTCAATGGTTCCATACTTCTTTTCACTACTGAATGGCAATCCTATACACCAAATATTCTTGAGAAGTACTTAGTATTCATGATGATTCATTCAGCTAATCGTATATCTAAAATGACAATTTGAATCGAATTCAATTCAAAAAATGTGTCATTTGAAATTTGGCATATGCTTTTCATTCCTGGAATAATTCAAATTCTTAGGTTGTTTTATTCAAATAATCTGAATTCAAAATCAAAATAAATATTTGTGAAAAAATATTTATGGATTTTTTGGCGAATATAAAACACTGAACCCACGAAAAAGACATTGGTGATTCAGCCACTTCATTAGAGATTAAATGGATATAAATACAGAAAATCATTAGCGGGTATCTTTCGAACTCCATCGTGATCATTGAAGGCGCAATTTGGCAGGCAGTCGACAATTTGAGTACATAAGGTGTATATTGAGAAGCCTCACTGGTTTCATTCTATTTCACTGCTAAATGGCAATCTTATCAAACGAAATATTGTAATTCTTGAGAAGTAATGAATATGAATTCATAATGAAACATAATCGTATTTTTATAATGATCATCTAAATCGAATTATATTAGAAAAATAAGACATTCGAATAGTTGGCATATGTTTTTCATTCACGAAATAATTCGGATTCCCAAGTATTTTCATTTATAACTAAAACGCAGCCACCAGGAAATTCCAATGGAACAAATCATCTGAGAGTACACAAATTATTCATCTAAAGACGAAATAAAAATAAATATTTCAGAAAAAAAAAATGTGTTTTTTTAAATGTGATTTAGCCACTCCATAAAAGATGAAATGGAAATAAATATGGAAAACCATAATCAGGTATCCTTCAAACTACAACGTGATCACTGGAGGCACAATTTGGCATGCAGTCGACAATTTGAGTGCATAACTTGCACATTGAGAGCATGCATCCAATGGTTCCATTCTTTTTTTTTACTACTGAACGGCAATCCTATCATACTAAATGTTTTCATTCTTTGAAGTAATGAAATATGGGGTACAATTATAATAATTTATTCAGGTAATCGTATTTCTATAATGACTATTCAAATAGATATTAGAAAAATAATCATTCAATTATATGGCATATGTTCCTCACTTGTGAAATAAATCGTTTTTCAGTTTTTTTCTATTCAAGACTAAATCGCAGGCATTTGGGATTTCCAATGAAACAAATTATCTTACTGTACGAAAATTATTTATCTGAAGACGAAATCAAAATAATTATTTTTCAGAAAAATAATCCTGATTGTTTAGAACCAAAATCACTAAGAATATAATTTTTTTTTTGTGATACGTCATTAATCTTGAAGATTGGATGGACGCAATCAAGAATCTCACAAATAACCTCTTCACCACACTAACTCACTCCACACCTATATGCGCATTTCGATAACTAAGTTATCATGAACACCTGCCCAATTCCAAGTTAATCAGATGACTGGAAATTAATCAAATTAAGATGGTATTACAGACACAGGGACAGGTGAAGCTGAATTAGAGCTTGTGAAAAAAATTTCAGGCAACCCAATTGTGATATATTTGTTAACATATTAAAAAACAAATTGCGGCTCCAATATGGCGGATAGATTTGTGATTATGGTCCGATTCGGTTCAAATTTGGTATGGGAGGGTTTTTGGGGACGGATATTATGATTTTCTTGTCAAAAGATGGCGGACGAGCATTGTGATCATGGTCCTATTCTATTGAAAATTGGTTTTGAGGTCGGATATTATCATTACATTGTCAACATTCAAAAATTCAAGATAGCAGCTTGCTTTAGGACCAAAATATTTAAAATAAAGGTTTTATTCTAATGCACTAAATTTAAAAAAATAATCTTTGGATGTACCACATCACGAATCAACTGACAAAAAATATCTATTTGCGATCCCTATCTTTCTGTAGCAGATGAAAACAAATAAATATTATTGTTCCTGAAAAAAAGGCGACCTAAAGACGGTTTTTTGCATAAAAAAATGGAGGAAAGTAAGATTATTCGATCACGTGCGTTGTCTCCAATATTTCTGTACCAAGAGGAAATAAATAAATAATAGAAGTAGCCGTTATATGAGCACTATTTTTTTCACAAAAGTGGAGCGAAATGGGATTCTTCCATAGTATAATGTTTTGTACAGAGTGGATATTCGATCCTTTCTTTTGGCGATTGAAAGATCTACAGGGTGGTATATTAGTGTGGAGGAGTACATGTCTCGCTTATCATAGATAATATAAAAAAATCTTCCAAATAAAAGTTGTAAATATAATTTAATCTAAGTGTTCAAGCACGAGTCGGGCTCCATACATTGAGTAATGTGTCTCTTTTTTCTTATCAGGCTAGAGTGATACTTATTTTACGATAAGGCTAGCTCGTATTAGTAAAAAAAAGAAGTCACTTGAAAATGACGAAGATGCCGGACAAGCTTATGTAGCTATCAGTTACGTATAGTCACTAGATAGTCTCCAAATGGAAAAACTTGATTGCTCCAAGCTAACAGGGAGAGTTCCATATAATTGTGACGCATTAGATAAAATGGCTATAGGTTACTCGAATAATAATGAAATTTTCACATCAAATGCCAAGAGTCGATCTCGTCATTACTTATATATTCGATTTTGAGAGTAAAAAATAAAAATAAAATTATTTATTTTAATTCGTAAAGATTTTGGATCATAATAAGCCTTTCCAGTAATTTCCAGAGAAAAATATATATGAAAAAACTGGATTGTCACGAAATTCGTGTTTATTTTACGATTTTTTTTTTCGTCCATTCATATAGAGTTGAAAATGACCGAAAACACCAAAATAAACTACCGAATTCAAACGATTAGAGGGAAACCTTGTTACATCAGTGCGTGAGTGATTTTGATTCTAACACTCATGTTGTGCTGCTGATAACATGAACAAATATTTTATTCGGTTATCCTTGTATTTCGTAAAATCGGAACCAAACATTTTTTTACAATCATTGTCAAAATCACAACTCGAATTTCTAAATATTGTTGCCACATCAGCAGTTATATTTTCAGTTCTAATATCACAAGAGAGCGAGAATAAATTGAAAAGAATTCGACAGATTTTCGAAAACTTGTTTTCAGGCAATAGACACGAGAGCCCGAATGGATCGAGTGCTTATTGCCTAATGGCAACAAGTTTGAGAGAAGATCTGGAAAATTATTATCATATTTATCGAACTCTGGTGTAGTATTCTGTATACAATCACATACACCCTTTCTATATATTTTTTAATTATTTTTGCCATTTTCATACAAATTATTGCAAATTGTTGACAGCGTCAAAACTGATATGTCGGTACTATTTAGTCAAATCTGACGTCGTCAGTGTTATTTTCAGTTGTAATATCACAAGAGAGTGAGAATAAAGTGAAAATAATTCGACAGATTTTCGAAAACTTGTTGCCAAATGGCAACAAGTTTTAGAAAGAAATCTGGACAATTATTTTCTACTTTATCGAACTCCGGTGTGGTATTCTATAGATTTTTTGATGTTACGATCATAAACACATTTCCTCGCACAATGACGTAATATACTAAATCGGTTTGGATTCATTTTTCACTTTTCATGCGCATTGATGACAGATGTCAAAGAAGAAATATACGTTGGACTATTTTTCATGTAAACTCCTATATCTAAATGTAACAATTTCCGATTTTTGTTAGATTTTGTTATGTTCCATATACAAAAAATTATAGGTCAGGATGGCTATGGTTGCAACAATATTTGTGTCAACTTTGACTTTTCACGCATTGTAGGTATTTTTGACTGATTTTAGTTAAAAAAATATTATCAATTAAAAGCAACAAACGAACCGACAATGATTTTAAATGTTTTTTTTCATGGTGGTAAACACAACTATATATAATTAACTACCTAGGTATTCACGAATTGTCAAGCGCCTTCCCGAGGGAAGAGTTTGTTTGAATCCTTCATACCAAATTCAACGAGATCATTGAAGGCGCAATTTGGCATGCAATCGACAATTCGAATGCAAAACGAACACTTTGAGAGCATGCCTGTAGTGATATTATGTGAACGCAAAAACGGACAGTCACCAGGTGAGACTGGTTACATCTACCTACTTTGCTATCATTGAGGGACGGAAACTCGACATGATGATTTTCGCAAATATTCAACCAGCTGAAGGGTCAGCATGTTCAGCAGTCCCAAACATTATATAATGAATTGAGCAAAAGCACCGATAATAGCCGAACGAGTTGTATATTAGATAATAAAATCTCGTGGACACGTGTGCCTGTGCGCGTCAATTAAATATCTTCGAATTTGAACAAAAAACGCTCAAGTCACCCGACGCTTAAATAATCTATTGTTGCCAGAGAGACGAATCGAATCATTTTCATATTTGGAGAATGGTGTGATATCCCTCAGTTGAAGACGAGTTCAATTAATATTGAACATGCATAATTTTAATTTCTAGAATTCTGCAACCCATAATTACTGATAAATGAAAAAGTTTTGGTTTTTCGATAAAGCTCATAAATAAAATTTGTATAACTTGCCGAGTACTACTTAGAACTCCCATCAGAACTGTTCGGGATTCCTTTCTGCCTTCATTTAAATGTGGGTTTTTCGAATTTTACACCTTATGATAGCTATAAATTAAAAAGTTTTGTTTTTTCGATAAAACTCGATCAACATATTTTGTAGAACTCGAAAGTGCTACTCAGAACTTCCATCAGAACTGTTCGAGATTCCTTTCTGTCTTCATTCTGAAGGTGGATTTTACAAATATCGCACCTCATGATAGTTAATAAATTGAAAAGTTTAATTGTTTCGATAAAACTCGATCAACATATTTTGTAGAACTCGCCGAGTGCTACTCAGAACTCCCATCAGAACTGTTATGAGATTCCTTTCTGTCTTCATTCTAATGGTGGATTTTTAGAATTTTGCACCTCATGATAGGTAGTTCATAAATTGAAAAGTTAAATTTTTTCGATAAAACTCGATGAACATATTTTGTAGAACTCACCGAGTGCTACTCAGAACTCCCATCAGAACTGTTCTGAGATTCCTTTCTGTCTTCATTCTAATGGTGGGTTTTTCGAATTTCGCACTTTTGATAGCAGATGAACTAAGTTTTATTTTTTGATAAAACTCTAATAACATATTTCGTGAAACTCGTCGAGTGCTACTCAGAACTCCCATGAACTGTTCTGAGATTCCATTCTGTCTTCATTCGAAATGTGGTTTTTCGAATTTCACACCTTATAATAGCTGATAAATTGAAAAGTTTTATTCATTCGATGAAACTCGATCGACGTATTTTTAGAATTAATCGAGCGCTACACAGAACTCCCATCAGAAGTGAAATATCTATTTTTTTTTCCAAAATGATGGTTTTCGAAAGTCAATCATAATATTGACATCAGAACTGTTCTGAGATTCCTTTTTGTCTCCATTCTAAAGGTGGGTTTTTCTAATTTTGCACTTTTGATAGCAGATCAACTGAAAAGTTTTATTTTTTGATAAAACTCGATTAACATATTTCGTGAAACTCGTCGAGTGCTACTCAGAACTCATAGTAGAACTTTTCTGAAATTCCTTCCTGTCTTCATTCTATAGGTGGGTTTTTCGACTTTCGCACCTTATGATAGCCAATAAATTGAAAAGTTTAATTTTTTCGATAAAACTTGATGAACATATTTTGTAGAACTCACCAAGTGCTACTCAGAACTCCTATAGAACTTTCCTGAGATTCCTTTCTGTTTTCATTCGAAATGTGGTTTTTCGAATTTCGCACGTTATGATAGCTGATAAATTGAAAAGTTTTATTTTTTCGATAAACAAGATTAAATATTTTGTAGAACTCCCGAGTGCTACTCAGACTCCCATGAACTGTTCTGAGATTATTTTCTGTCTTCATTCAAAGTGGTTTTTCAATTTCGCACCTTATATACTGATAAATTAAAAAGTTTCAATTTTTTCGATAAAACTCGATTGATATATTCAGTAGAACTCTCCGAGCGCTACTCAGTACTCCTATGAACTGTTCTGAGATTCCATTCTGTCTTCATTCGAAATGTGGTTTTTCGATTTCGCACCTTATAATAGCTGATAAATTGAAAATTTCATTATTCGATGAAACTCGATCGACGTATTTTGTAGAATTATCCGAGCGCTACACAGAACTCCCATCAGAAGTGAAATATCTGTTATTTTTTCTTCCAAAATGATGGTTTTCGAAAGTCAACCATGATATTTGTAATTTTTTTTACGACTACTAACAGTTATTATCCATGTGTCAATATACCCTTTATAAAATTTCCAAAGATTCTTTATTTTCTATTTGGGGCCAGCGCTCTTCTTCTATTCTGACAAACAATTGAACATATCACAGTGATTATGACAGTTGGCAACCCTATATCAAATATGAGCAATACAGAGAATGGCTGTTCAGGTATGAACTTTTAATAATATCAATTATTTGTATGCGTTTATTTAACTGAATTATACTTGAGTTTTAAAATTATATCTATATTGTATTGAGTGATATAATATGTGTAATGGATCGATAAGTATCTTTGAAATATATTTCATTCTAATCGATTAGGATTCATTTTCTACAGGGTCATGATCATGATTTTCATCTTCTTCATGGTGTTGATATTTCTGTTTGATGTCATCTGGTAGAAATGGTAAAAGAAAGGGGAAGGAACTTCTCCAGATCACATTTTATCATCTGTTCACAGAAAAGTTCAAGGCTCCTTCACTGAATTTGTCCCTTTACTGTGTCTCAATTCACAAAATGAACGGATGAAAGAGCATTTGGATCTACTTCATTCGATAAATCTTACTGAAGTTCGAGTTCATATTTGGTGAAATTTGTGGATTCTGTCCCAAATATGTTATTGTATATATGCTATCCGAAAAACTTATACAACCAATATCATCATGAATGAATTGATGATTTGAATGGAATGTTCCTACCGTCATCATCAGTATAAACTAAATAGATTCACCGAATCGAGTTGTACAAATCATCATATCATTTATGATGAAAGCTTCATCAATTGGAAAAGATGATATTGCTTTTTGTTCCAAAACACATATCATCTGTTCAACTATGATTTTTTTTCCAAATCAACTTCAGAAAGAGATATAATGAAGATTCGATAAAATGTAGATTATTTCCACTACACTCACTGACTCGACACTTCGTTATTGGTTAAGTGTTAAAATGAATTCGGGCATTTTCATTAGAGGCAATTCCCCAAACCAATATGATTCGATGAACATTTATGAAGGTCACACTCTGTGGAAGGGATTAACGCATTAGTCGTCCATAGTGAGACGCGTGCGAACGAAACGGTTATGTACTATCCACTGGAGAGTCCACAGTGTGGCTCACTCCTCAAAAGGAAGGACATACAGGGGTCACCTTGAATAATTTACAGGACACGTATGCATTGCACCGTCCACAGAATTCGTCATATCGATATTAAGGCCAAACACCAACACTATCGAGGTCAAGGCTACACACACCCTATGACCATGCTACATACGTCTTCAGGGTCACATGTGTCGTCATTGTGGTGGGGAGATCCAGAACCGGCTTAAATCTCCTACTACAACAAGTGATGCTAGAATCGGATTTTCTTGAATTTCTTCAGCGGCTCAACGGAAAGAGGTACTAGTACACACCTTGTACGCTACTGTGGAAACATTTTTCAAACGGAGCACTGAATATACGGAAAATCCCATCAAATTCCAAATAAAAATCCCAGAATATGTGGTACAAATCTGAATGCATTATACGCTTCTAGTATGCCATTGTGTCAACTAGGGGATGCCATTACTCCAAAATAGAAAACTCGATATCTGAAAATATTCTTTACATTTAATTGAAAAAAAGACATTTTAATTGAAAGATATCGAAAGCAGAATATTGTTGACAGAATTCTCGATAGGAAAAAAAACTGATAAGTCGGATTTCCAAAATGTCACGTCTCTGATCTCACATGAACAGTTTTTTCAGATATTGCACTTATTTTGAATGCCTATAAAAACGATATTGAGTTAATTTTTTCCGTGTTGATATTTTCCTATTATGACAATTTTAATGAGAAAGGTAAAACCTGGTTGATTATGTAAGCGTGAAGGTTATATAATATCTCGAAGTAGAAATTTCTCTAATTTGGTCTATGAATTTTCTACTCATATGTTTTGGAGGTTTTTCAATCCAAGGATTTCGATGGAAAGCTGGCAAGAATGGTAAATGGTCGAATATTAGAGATATAACCTCATTTATCTTACCTAACCTAGATTTTTTCCAAAACTTGTACCAAATGAAAATCGATGACACCGTGATTTTTATCGTTTGGGAATTCCCCCCATTTGGAAATTTGATTGGAATCGAAAAAGAAACCTCTGGATGACTATATTTTCTAATTTTCTACCCATGTTTATTATAAGAGGTTATTTGATATGATACAGTTGATGTACAGCATGAAAAAAATGCAAAATGGTCGGATTCATTTGTCATTACATTTATCCACACTGACGTATATTTTCGAAAAAAAAAAAATTGAAGTCCCACCCACAAATCGATTTCACCATAATTGTAATCGAGTATCTGATCTGAAACTCTGGTTATATAGAAAATCAGACCATTCAAATAACCGCGTGAGTAAAAAATTATTAGAACAGATTGGGAAAAGTTTGAGATTTTATCGAATCACCACGGATAATAGACTTGAGAAAAGCTGATGTGGAGAAATTTCAATTTTTACTAAAATTTGTTAGATTAGACAAATGACATTTTATCCCAAAAAATCGACCATTTCCAAGCTTTTCATCGAATTGCTCTTATCAAATGTCTCCTTATCAGTACATAATTTAACGATCAATTCTGCTTATCAAATAAACCCATATGATATGATAAAAATATTTTTTGATCACATTTGGAAAAAGTTTCAGATTGGGATTTTATCTACGCTGTTGCATATATAGTGAAACAGTTTCTTCTTTTGATCACATTTAAGGGGACATTCAAGACGGGAAATATGATGGTAATATCTTTTTTTATTTTATTGGCCTTCGAAAAGACGAAAATAAGTCGAATTTATCGACATCTCAGAAAATACTGGGTAATATAATGAAAAATACAAATGCAGAACGAGTTCCATAGAAAATGGACTAGCAAACAGATCAAATGAAGAAACGCTATGCAAAGTGGATCAAGGTCGAATCTTTTCCAATAGAAAACGAAAATGCGTATTGTAGAAACTTTTGAATAGACGAGACAGATACTTAATGAAAATCCAAATTGAAGGAAAAAAGACACTTCACTGAATGATTTTCACAAAATTGGATTCACAGAACGTGTTTCACTATATAATAGCTTCTTCAGGTATTATCTCCACCTGAAGAAGCTATTGTATAGCGAAACATGTGTCGTGGTTTTGTGAACCCAATTTGATGGAAATAATTCAGTGAAGTGCCTTTTTTGCTTTATTGTACAAACATGTGTCGATGACCGACCAATCATTGCTGCCTTCAAATAGGTAGACGCATAGCAAAATGGTCTCTCCTGGTGAGTGTGTTTTTTGCGCTCACATATTCTCTGTGCAGGCATGCTCTCAATGTTTTCGTTTTGCATTCAAATTGTCGATTATATGCCGAATTGCGCGCATTCAATGATCTCGTAACATTTTCAAACTCACTTCTTGGGTATGTAATCAAAAATTCAAATGCAGATCGTTTCATTCATTTCTAGTTTTTCAATTAACACTATGAAAGCTGTCATCTTTTTGAATTGTTTGGAAGTGTTTTCAGTTGCTCGAAAAATGAGGAATGATCAAGACCGTTTTATCGAAATATATATCATGCCATTGAGAGAGGTACAAATCCAGGTCTTAAAATTCTAACATCACGCCGACAATCGGCCAACATTTATTCGCCCTAACGTAAGGAGTATCGCCAATTCTGTCAATTCTTAAAAACAATAGGATGTTTATTTCACGACAAACTGGTTACGATTGTTACAGATGCGGACTCGGAAACATGTTCGAAGTAAGAAGGGTTGAACGGAAGAATACCCTGCAGTTTATATTTCAATTATGATAAATTTTCATTCATGATGACGTGGCGGCGCTAGGTTTTTTGTGTGGTCCTTTCGTTTATATTTCTCCTATTCAGTTAAGATAATCATTGTAAATGTCATTGAGTTTAGGTTTGTCAGCTAGATTTCAAAAAATGTATTTACAGGGTTTCATAATTGAAAATCAGTTTTACTTCCACTGAAACAGAAAGTACCTAATGGATCAATTGAAAGAATCTCTATATTTCAAATGGATTTTTTTACAATTTCAAGGCATATATGGTTCAAATAAAGATCCTTCAATTTGAGTTCTATTGATGTATAATCACGTTCTATTCTTACCAACAATACAAGAATAGCACATGTAAAAATATTTGAATAAAGTTGAATACTGCTCTGCACACTAATTGCTTTCGTACGTACCGAGGGATAACCGATAAGGAAAGGTGAAAGATATATTTCAAATGCAGGCAAATTTTGAAAACTATTTTTCGTTTAGCCCGTTTGATTTTTATTTTAGTGCAAAGTGGCAAATGAAAGAATGACCAAAATTAACTGAAATATGCGGGTTTCAGATTTTTATAATTGGAAAAATTACAAATTTAAAATTAGGTTTTTTATTTCAATTACAAAAATAGGGTCTAATTGGAAAATTTAAAAGCAGCAAGGTGTTTGAACATATGTTGTTAACTAAGTGTAGGAAAATATGCCGATGGCAATCAAAGGGGAATAATGGCATAACGTTATTACATATGGAGGATTTTCAGCGGTAGAAAGGCCTTAATGATGATTCTGTTGTATATCCCACATCTGATATAAAAACCACCCTGGCCGAAACAAATCCATTTGACTAGTTGAAGGGAGTCCATGAGAGATGAAAACAACAAATATATATGCTACCTACACCCTTTTTTGCCTTACATATGGAACTGAACCAATTTCAAGTGAAATGATGTTGAATGGAAATTAACTATGGAAAATTATCAGAAATTTCTGTTTACATGAATATCTTGGAACCTCACTTTTTTTTATCTGATATTATTATCGAGATCCCCAATCATATTTTTCCGGAATTGAGTGCATCTAACCCCTCAAACTCCCCATAGTAACAAAATCTCTGAACCAAGTTTATGGATATCAAAAATAAACTTTATTTCGACAAAACAGTATAAATAAGTATAAATAAAACATTAACCGTTACAAACTATGAAAGTAATACATTTTCTGAACTAAAGCACAATCTAAACAAGTGAATCCGTTGGAAGAAGTAGATTTCACAAACTAGTGCTGACAAATTAGTAACGTTCTGACTTGATATGTATAGCTTGTTCTTTTGTCACAGATTAGCTGTTCTGTAATAATATAACTAGAAAGAGAATAACTGATGAGTTATATGTATCAAATGAAGATAAACTGTTGAGAGCTAGCATCCAATCCACACGAACGAACAAACCTCTAATGAATGAAGCAACCAAAAATTTTTAATTTATTGAGGAACATCAACGAAAATTTACGTCGATTTTCTGTTTTAACATACATCTTATAGAAAAACTCTTCAAATAAGATTTGTTGAACTCAAAAAGTTCCATCCCATCAAACAACTATTTTTTCAATATTGGTGGGAAAATGAAAATATTAATATTTTTTTACGTATTTCAACAGACGACATTTCGATCAAAGTTTGTAATTCCCTATACCATTCAGTGGAATCAGTAGACGATTGTTCGAAGTATCTCCATTCAGATGAATTCTTGATGTTTTTTAAAATAAAAATTCTGAGCATTTTTTGTTTTCCGTGTAAACACGAGAAGGGCGAGAGTCCCTGTCGATTTTTTTCGACCAATGTGCCCAATGCTCTTCCTATCTCTTATGATTTCGAATATTTTCGAATATAGCAATGTTAAAACATGATTAATAAACGGACTGTATGCATTTTTCCTGGAAGCATTGCAGTTGATAAAATAAACATAGCATTTGGAAAATAACGGGCAGTCTGAACTACAGCTCAGGAATATTATTTTTACTTAACGCATTTTCTATGATAATGTTGATTTCTACTCATGTAAAACAGGTTGCACTCTGAAAAATATCACATGAAATTCGGGACGTTAGTGAAAATTATTGATATTTTCATTCAATTGCGAAAACGTGTCAAGTCAACGAATATGTAGTATGTTTCACGATGGATTTATGAGTCGATAAAGTTCTCTTCCGATTTACTGGAATGAAAATGGTTGAAAGAAGTATACATTTGACCTATCCATCAACTGAATCACTCCCTGACTATATTCACGTTTTTGAGGTTGTAATCAGGTGAATATCAACTTATTTCCACTTGAAAGTTGGTGGACCTTGAAGACATTCTGCTAAGGTGAGTTTCCTGGGAATTTAGACTTTTTGATTTTCCTATAAGTTCAGATATTTTCTTGTTCGCTTTGTGGATACCTATCAATATAACCCATTTCTGTCGAAATAGAAACTCATCAACCCGTGATGCTTTCACCTCGCTGAAATATCTTGTTTACATTTTTCACTGTTACTATTTAAGTTTCGATTTTTTTTCGACTTCTCCGACCGTCAGCCACTGGTTTATTTTTCAATGTGTGTTTTTCAATGTTAATGTGATTTTTTCAGTTGAATATAAAAGTGGATGTCAATTTATCTATTCGTGTTTTGAATTTTTTATTTTATCGTATTTTTTATTCTTCCGAGTGCCCTTTCCTGGGTTATATTTTCAATGTGTATTTGTCGAATTTTTCGAATTTATTTCTTATTTCCATTTATTTCAAATTGCAGAATATATCATATATTCGAAAAAAAATTATTTAGAAAATGGCCGCTACTTTCAAGCAGGTGTTTATTTATCATTCCTCAATCTGCAGCGTCAACAATATCCGTTTCAAGTGATTTCAGAGATATCTTAATATATTTTTAATTTGTTTTGTATTCTTTTTCTCTAATACATATATTACAAACTTCTAGAAGCAAACACTTAGCTGAATTCATTGCTGGTGCATAGTCTACCCCCAGTAATATTTTATCAGATTACCCCAAATGATATAATATTGATATCTGCTGATACATCCATGCAAAATTTTCCATTTCAATTACAAAAGATCCATTTTCAAAATATAGGACGAATGTAAATATGAGCATTATATTAACATGAAATTATGAGACAACTCAAACCATTACCACTCTATCAAGCGCCATCTGTTTTCGAGAAGCTCCATTCAGTCACATATCCAATAATCACACCATCCTTTAAGACAATTATTATGACCACGCCCAGACCGCGCCCACGCTTTCAATGTGTCGCTTGTATGAACATATATATATATATATATATATATATATATATATATATATTTAAAAGTTGTTTTTTTTTCAGAACATTCGGGCAAGAAAGCTGAACCAACATCTAGTGAAGGTAAGCGTAACCTGTGATTCCATAATAGTGGCTGTACGAATATTGAGTACATAATGTGGAATTGTTTTTCTTATTCTGATCATCATTTTGGTCGGTTCTATGAAAAGAGCTATGACGCTTTTTTTTTAGATCTCGAGGTATCAGGTATTCTTTCTGGCCATATATCACGAATTTCTCAGTTTCTGAAATATTGTGGATGTGCACTTCTCCGGAAGATGTTTTCACGAGAACGAAATTACAACTGTTCACTAGTTTTCAAGCTCTATTGATTGTTGAGGAAATTAACGAAACTCAGCTAAAGAACCAGCCAATGGAGTGCAATTATATCCTCAGTTCCAATGATATCCAGGGTACTTGAAATGCTTCCATTCAAAAGTTTGGAAAACATAATTAATGAGAGAATGAAGCTCACCTAGATCACCGGTTTGATCCCAAAATGAATACTTCACGATTACTCAAGTCCGTGGAATAACAACTGTCATTGTCAAAAACCCAGGTAGATAAGGAAATATGCTTCCCCATGATTATTGATGTAGCACAGACCATTGAGAGAATCTTGTTGCTGGGATTGGAGTACAAATTCAAATTCCACAGTCCTATGTAACTTACAGGATATTCAGTGTCGAAAAAGTTGATGCATTCATTGTGGAAAAATTCCATTATATCTGGAGTGGAATGGTAAATTGAGAAAAAACTTTAAGTCATTCTCCACAATAATCATCACCTTGTCAAATGTTTCATGTTACGGCCCTATGAATGAAACTAGGGTTACTCAAAAAAACAAAAAAATATTCTAAAATGGCCTGATTATGACATTTTTAACCTCTGACTGATATATATCCTTCTTTTCCTATACCCTTCATTCAAAACAGTTGTTCAAGTTAGATTTCACTCGAAGTAAACTGAAAAAAGCTTCTCGTGCTACATCCAAAATATCTTCCAGGTTATTTTCATCAGCCATTTCCATAATTATTTTTAAATTTGCTCTTCAAAGATGAGTTTATTTGAATGCTGTCCACCATTGTCGATGGAGGACTTCGACTAAGGTTCAGAGATACTACAATGAAATTTCTGGTGATTTTTTACAATTTTAAGATAAAAAACACCTTCTGATAACCCAAATCAATATTAAAAAGGTGCGAAATTGTTGAATTATTTAGATATCTCATTAAACGCAAATGTTCAGGGAATTTGTATTTTCATTGTGATTATTTTTTCCTGGAAGGCGCCAATTTTTTTTTTCTCGTCGATAACATTTATATCTATAGATATTCTAATGAATGGATGAAAATGGAACACTGAAAAACTGAGGGTGTGATTGGGTGTCCTCTTGCTCATAGAAGAGGACGAATGCTCCTCCACTCATAAGGGATTTTGGGGATATCGGTGATACTCTGGAGTCATTGTACTTGTACCATGTGCCTGCATAAGGGTGTCTACAGTTAGCCGTGTAGTGTCCGCTATAGATTGTTCCACTATGGTTGGACACAGCATATAAGTTGTAAAGGCACGGTGTTACGTTATCTGCTGCATAATTTCTCATATCTGAACCTTCGAGAGGCAAGTCAATGGTGGCATTTAGTTTTTCCATACATCTCCCCACCGGCAAGAATCGTTTCAAGTGAATCACTAATATTTTGGGGCACTTATGTAGAGATAATGACTTTGTGCATTTTATCATTTCCTTACAATTACAACAAGTTGGTTTTACTTCGCCGTCCGAAATTTCTTCCCTGGTAAACGAGTCCACACATTGTGAAAGACTGAGCTGGCCGATATTCTGTGGAATATGAAGCGAAAGGCCCCAGAAGGAGTCAAAAGAGACAGCACAATAGCCCCATGAAATACAATTCAACGATGATTTCAGTTGACCAACAAAATTATCAACAATTTTCGAGTTATCCATTTCAAGATATCTTGACAAAGACTCCTGTGCCTTTTTATGGTCAATCAATATTTCATCGATTTCTTTCAAGGTAGGTTTGGGCTTTTCTGTCACTCTGTTTACATCTTCATGATATCTGAGTAAATATCTGAGAAATTCTTGAGCGTCCTGTTGAGCATACCCCATGAAACGAGGTGCAAATTTTTGTATCTGGCTTTTAAAAGAAACAGTATTTAACACCTTATCAGACGAATCTTCTGACCAAAGATCTTTTATCACTGACGCGAATTGTTTCATCAAAGCACCCTTCATATTTGATATGCTTGTGTTGATATCCCTTATATACTCGAGCAACCATTTGGTGTTTGATAAACATTGTAAAATGCTGTTCGTGAAACAGGTATTTCCAATGTTTTTCAGACCATTCAGACCAGGAATTTTTTGCATTTCCGTGTACTAGGGACTTGATGGTGTTATAATCAACAGAGCTGTGCTCTCTGATACGATTTTTACTGGCACTGCATCTGTGTGGAAAGGAGATGACGCTGTTCGATGAAGAATTACATGGAGATATGGAAGGTCGTGATGATTTTGACAAGTCATCATCAAGAACTGATCCAAGGGATTCATATGAACTTCCATAGGAAAAAAACGTGTTTTGAGGATTTGAAAATAATTCATTCAGTTGACGGAATGAAGGAATAGTTCCCAAAACAGAAGCGGCATTACCCTCTGATCGCAATGCTTTATTCTTTGAATCAGAAATGAGGTTGCCTCCTATCATTCCACTTTGTCATTCGTCTTCCTATGTTCCCAATGAATTCAAAAGCATTGGGACCGAATACTCCAAAAGTCTCAACGGCAACAGGATAAAAAATATAAAGTTGTTGTAAATTTTGGTATTTTTTTCTTTTAATTTTCTCCTCATTTACTGCGGCTGCTCCGGGACACTTGGAGGAAGCAACAACGTTGTGAAATGCCAACCGTGTCAACGCAGGTGAAATCCCCAACAGCTGGTTTTCGGAACTTCCATGGAATAAGTGTCATGCCGTCGGGGCGGTTATTATCGTCTCTGCTGACACCTGTAGGCTCTAAGATCGAAGGGATATTGGCTATTGTTAATGCACGTTCCAGTAAATCATTGACTGCGTGATGACGGGATTGACGTCCTGCGCTGAATTTACAGCTCAAACCATGGGTTCCTTTCTCATCTACAAGAGCACCACATTTGCACGTGTGAGGGACACTGCTTTGATTCGAACTTTTCCTTTCGCGAACATAGCTGAAACAAGCAAAAAAAAAGGGGAAACATCAAACCAAGTTAAGGGGAAGTAACTGCTTTGATTCGAACTTTTCCTTTCGCGAACCATAGCAATGAAACAAGCAAATCCCAAGCTTCCTTTGGCCCAATTTTTGGAACTTTTTCATTAGTTCAGGTAACTAAGAATTGGTTTTGAAAATCCACTTCTGCTCTCCTTCCACGAAAAAATGGTTGGGTACGTTTGAGAATGAATCGGGTAGGATCATATAAACCAATTGAGAAACATTACTGAAAGATGACAAATAAGTTGGAAGTTTAAGAGAGGAAGCCAAGCGTATTCCTAAGCCTCCTTTGTCGACAGGTAATGTTGCTTTGACGCCAAGTATTGTCTTACATATGATCATTCGTTATTCCTTCCAATGTTTTTCGCAAAATAAAATCGAATTGCAGGAGTTGCTCTTCACAGTGCCATGTCGGGCTGCATCTCATAATATATGTTAACTTTGAAATGGCCAAACAGTTTTCCAGAATGAAAATGCAATGTGTTGGAGGTCATCCCGGGAAGTGCTTTATCAGATAGCGGAGCGCCAAGCAGAATCCAGGTGGGTTTTTCCTGGAACGTCATTCTGGTGCAAGGGAGGTGAACTTCAACAATAAGTCTGGTTTCAAAGTGCTAAAAAAAACATTTCTGCATTTATTAAAATTCAATTCCAAACCTACATCCTTGAAGTGGAATTGACAGTGCGTGAGTTATCAAGCACTGAATCGATATCCCTCCGATAGAGCCATCATCCAAATACCAACAATTGAAATCACAATCCAACGATTTGGTTGATTTTTGATTGCTAAACATAATAACACTGGGCCCAGAGGATCTTCTGTTGAACTGAAAGTTTCATTTTGGTAACACTGATTAAGAAAGGGGAAGAGATTGGGGATCATATTCTCGATTTGGTCTGATAAGATGTTGCGGTGGATCGAATTGAAAGCGTTCTTGAAGTCTAATTTCAAAAATATTTCGATGATGGGTTTGGGTGATAATTGATGAATTGTCGAGCAGCATGAGTAATAGCTTCACAACCGCCAGGTGTACCGAAACCAAATTGAACAGGACGACATTGTTTGCCCAGTCGATCCCGTACGTCTCAACATCCAAGTTTGGCAACCAAACGACGATTACATAATCCAATTGCGATTGGTCGGATTCCACCAGTTTTCTTCTTCAGAGCACGAAGTGTAGCTCTATACAAAATAGAACAGATGTCTGGAATAACTCTACCTGCTAGCATAAAGTTACATAAGGATGTTATTGATGATAAAAGCTCATCTTTCGAAAATCCTGAACTGTGACTGAACAAGTCTTGAATGTGAGATGGCCTGAGAGAATCCAATCCACCAGAAGATCCGACACGGAATGATTCAATTGTTTTTATTACATAAGACTCTGTAACTTGAAGGGCTTCATCGTCTGGAGCAGATATTGCATTGGTTAGAAGCGACGAGGTGTTTTGTTTCAGTTCTAAAGTGTTGAAGAGTCAAAATCAGCAACAGTGTCACTTGAGCTCATTATTCGAATGGCCGAAGGAATATCTCCATCTGAAATTTTGCTTATTACTTTCTGGTTACATTTTGATATTTGAGAAATTGTTTTGGATGGCTCATAAGAGCTGATTAAATTTGATGGGTTGTTGATATTTCTATTCATCAAAGTAGCAAGAGATTGATTATGTTTATGAATATCATGAGGAATGTTGAAAATATATGAGCAAACATAAGCAAATTCACCCAAGCTGCTGTGTGTTAGTTTTGATACACTCGTCAATAACTCTGCTTGAAGATGATGCTGCAGATATTCTTGCTGCTTTGGGTACTTTCTTAATAATGATAGAATTCCTCTTGAAGTTTGACAGTTGAGATTGATTTCCTTTAATAGACTCCAAATCATCATAATTTTCAATTTCCGACTCTTTTAATACATCGTAATCAGGATTTAGCAAAGCTTGATGTGCATGTACTCGTCCAGTATGGATATTCAACCCTTTCTTGGTTCTGAAAGATTTCTCACAAATAATACATGAAGTGTTTGATTCACTATTGCTCGAATTTTTTCAATTATCCTGCTGCATTCCTTCAGTTATCGGAACTATATTGAAAACATTAAGTATAATACATTTTTCTTGGTGTCAGCACGAATGGATTGTCACGTCTTGGCTGTCACATTCCAATCTCATAATGATTCGGAAAGTACTTTAAAACCAGAATACCTGGATCTATCTGCCAAATCCGAACTAGGAATCTTCAAACAGCAGCCTGGAGCCTCCTTGGATAATTAAATCATGAAAACTTCACCACAAAATTGATGTTGAAACTAAGATGTAAAACCTTCGACGATTGCAAAGTCACGTTCCACTTGCCATTGTCAAATTCATCCTATGGATATTGGAAACAAAATTGAATATCTGACTGAGCAGTGTTGTGAAAATTGTAAAATATACTTTTGGTATCTATCTAGTAGATTTCATTAACGTTAAAATCGTTAATCACTGTTATTATAAAAATTGTAAAATTGACTCCAGAAAGCGTTATGAACAGCGATTGGAGATTTTTCCCTTTCCCAAACCAAAAAGAGATTTTGTAAAATGTCTCAAGGGGATTAAACTCTTTGGAAATGAAAACCTCCTTGTAGCCTTCATATTGAGGAGCCAGTACCATTTTCCAAAAGTGTGTGAAACTGGTGAAATCTGAATAGGCAGTGGCAAACAGAGCAAGGCCGGAATCATTTCAACTAATAACTCCCAACATATTTCTGAAACCCCTGATGACTCGAGCATCATCACTGCCAATGATGAAGACATTTCAACTGAAAACTCCCAACATCTTCCGACACACCCCTGATGATACCACCACAGCTAATTATGGAGAAATCTCCTACGTAGAGTCTTTGGAATGTATTCCGAAGGCAAACATAGTTTCATATAATAGTTTGAAAAATTATTTCTGATATTTCACAGGACTTGAATTCTGAAACTTTGAGGCACTCTATACTCTAAAAGATGACTTCTACATTCATCGATACATTTGGCGAGAGCAGTAGCAGAAAGTGATCTCGTAGTTTAGGTATTATTTCGATGACTATAGTATGATTTTCCAATGCGGCCAAAATGTTATGGATGGAAGAAATACTTTCTGACGGTGTTGGTATAATTGAATTGGAAAAATAATTGTGGGATTTAACTTTATGAATTTTAAGTCCTCTTAGATATATATCTATATATAATGGAAGTGTTTTTTCAGATAAGTCGAAGGCATCGTTGAATGTAGCGAAGGCAACAGCCGACATCCTTGCAGATTCTAAATCACCACCAGATAATAAAGGTAAACGTGAACATTTATTTCATAACAGTAGCTGTGAGAATGTCAATATGATGCTGTGCATTTTTTTCTGATCCTGACATCGAGGTTCTCAATTTTGTCTAGATCATCATCAACATCTTCATTTGCAATATATGTGTAGATGTGTCCTTCATTGAAATATTTGGATATAACCAGAGTAGGAAATTTTGCCCAAACAGGAGACTGTGGATCTATATTGTTATGAGATCGGCTTTGACCAGCTTGCTGTACTAGATTTCTTTTCAAGTCATACAATTTTCCCTGATCTACTCCAAGAGAAATTTTATCATCGTTTTCAGCTGCAATGCAAATCCTCACTCTGAATGAAGAGAAATATATCAGGTTTTTGGGATAATAATGGAATCGATCAGATCATGAAAAAAAAGTTATTCACCTCAAAGTAAGTCTATGAATCTTCCCAGTCTTTTTATATCCCCTACATCCCAACCATCTTTGGAATGCAGAAAACGGTATTTTTAATATATATCATATCTCAGAACAGCGCCTGAAACATATTCGGGAAGCAGAGTGAGGGAATTCATCTAATTGACTTATAAAGATATAAGTTCTATAATTAACCCATTCACAATAACATACAATTGTTGAGTATACCTGATAACTCGTTCGGAAAAAATGGGGAGGCTGTGAAAGTAACCAAGCCCACACACAATGTTGATGAATTCAATAAAAACACGTCAAAATATAAAGCAGCACAATATCAATTTAAAAAGTCGAAAACACGAATAGTCAGCAGAATACAGAATGAGAAAACTCACGAAACTCGAACAACAAGGCAACAAAACGTTGATTTGTCGTTTTCTACCAAGTGTTGTTCATCCTTGCACTTCTCCACCGTACTGATGAGGGCCGAGAGCCCGAAACACGTGTCTACGGTCAACACTTTTCTCTAAGGGTTATGTCCATTTTGTTTTTAACAGTCCCTTCGGTATTCTCTCTTTTATATATATATATATATATATATATATATATATAAATATATATATATATATATATATATATAAATAATGAAAGTGTTTTTTCAGATAAGTCGGAGAAATCGTTGGATTTAGCAAAGGCAACAGCCGACCTCGTTGCAGATTCTAGATTACCACCATCAGAAAACAAAGGTAAACGTGAACATTTATTTCATAACAGTAGCTGTGAGAATGTCAATATGATGCTGTGCATTTTTTTCCTAATCCTGACATTATGATTACTTCGAGTTCTCAATTTTGTCTAGTTCTCGAGGTATCACTGATTCCAATTGGCCTAATCACAAACTTTGTTCGTCATGGGGAATTCCTGAGTTTATTTAAATATTGAAGGTGTATTCCTCCGAAAGACGTTTCCCTGATAACAGAATGGAAAGCTGTTCACTCATATCGTAAAACTATTTATCTTTGAAAAAAATTATATAACTCGAAAAAAATCCAATGACGTGAAGTGTTATCCTCAGTTGAGTTGAGGTGCTTCTCCTCAAAAGATTGAAACACATACTCTTTGAGAGGATCAACCTCACCCACATCAGCAGTTCGATTCCAGAAATAAATACTCTATAATTTATATTCATGAAATAACAACCACATTTGAAGATTCATGAAGAAAACTCTCCAATAGTTCTCGATGTAGCACAGGCCATCGATAATATCTGGTTGCAACAATGAGAAAACAAATACCAAAGTCCTATGTACTAACAGGATATTAGGAGTCAAGAAAGTGAATGAATTTATTATAAAAAGTTTATCGTATTTCGAAATGGAATGGATCGGAATGATCGGAAAAACTCACAGTCATACTCCACAATATTCATTACACTAGGGATTATACATGTTTTGGACCTTTGTAGTTCCATCATCATCACATCAATATCATTCTTTCGAAGGCTACAGCGGCAACCTGGACGTGCCCTTCACTATTTGGCAAAATATGGGGTTTGAAGCCAGAAATGAACTACTGGATATACCAAACGATCATCGAACCCATGGTCACCTATGCATCATCAGTATGGTGGCCAAAAATACGAAAGTATTTGGCACAAATCAGCTGCAAAAAGTGCAGCGATTAGCCTATCTGTGAATCATATGAATGGTCACATGACTCAGTGTAGCATTAGAGTTAGTGTAACCGCTATAACATATATATATATATATATATATATATATATATATATATATTATATAATATAAAAATAATTTATATATATATATATATATATATATATATATATATATATATATATATATATATATATATATATATATTACCCTTTCGATTTACTGACGGTAGCTTTAGCTGCCTCCGTGGTGACGTTGGTTGTTGCCCTGGAATTCAGGGTCTGCTGACCGAAATCACAAATGAGCGGCTGGCTTCTGTTTGTTGACTCCGTTGATTTGTCGTTTTCTACCAAGTGTTGTTCATCCTTGCGCTTCTCCACCGTACTGATGAGGGCCGAGAGCCCGAAACACGTGTCTACGGTTAGCACTTTTCTCTGAGGGCTATGTTCATTAAATTCCTTCCATTTTGTTTTCAACAGTCCCCTCGATATTACTTTTATCATATATATATATATATATATATATATATATATATATATATATACCAGGTGTCCCAGTATACCTGTTTCAATGGATTATCTCAGCCATTTCGAAAGATAAAAATTTGAACATTCCATGATCTCCAATTCGTTCAAGGAACCTTCAACTGAGAAAAACAAAAGTTGAAAGTCACTTCCGGTTTGACCAGAAGTGACTCTGATTTTTATTTCAAATAGCATCCTGTTTATTTTTTGTAATTTTTTATTTCTACTCAAAATTATATTTCCAACGATGTATCACACTTTGTATTTTACATCTGATTTGATGGAGAATTGAAAGAATTGCAGTAGGCTATGATATTTTGTGTAATCTTGATTTTGACTTCAATAAAAATTGATAATTCATGAACAATTTGCATTCGAGATGATGAGAGAATGTCAAATTTCAAATTATTAGAATTGTAGTAGAACTGGAAGAATTAATAATTCTAAAATGAAAACCTTAGTGTGCCATGGAAATATTTGAATACATTTGTTTATAACTTTGACAGTTAATAATTCTCAATAGTTGTGTGCTTGTCAGAGAAACCAACATGCAAGCATGAATAACTGTGAAAATGATGATAACTTCACTAATCAAGAGAAATTGGATATGATACTGATTTATGGAAAATAATCGTCGGGCTGCCCTACGTGCATACAGAGAGAAATACCCTGATAGCCGAATACCAAGCGCTATGTATTTCACACGCTTGGCTTCGAATTTGGCAACAAGTGGATCATTTCATAGGAAGCGTACTGCCTTTAAAAGAAAAAATGCTACGGACGAAGATTACACAAAATATCATAGCCCACTGCAATTCTTTCAATTTGAAATTTCAATTGACGTTTTCTCCATCAAATCAAATGTAAAATACAAAGTGTGATACATCGTTGGAAATATAATTTTGAGTAGAAATAAAAAATTGCAAAAAATATACACGGTGCTGTTTGGAATAAAAAAGTCAGAGTCACTTCCGGTCAAACCGGAAGTGACTTTCAAATTTTCAAATGGCTGAGATAATCCATTGGAACAGGTATACTGGGACACCCGGTGTATATATCTATATATATATATATATATATATATATATATATATATATATATATACATTTATATATCTATATAGTGCGCTGTAAGTATGGTAATATGAAGATATCTTTGACACCCCGTCAGATACAATAACAAAATTTTGGTTATGTATATGAGATGGACCAGCGATTTCAAATTTCATATTTCGACTCTGCCAAATGTACAGTTTCTGATATATACGAACAATATGCATATTTTTAAATGGGACAACCCGTATATTTTACAATTTTTCGTTGTGATTGTCGATGCTGGTGCTATTACCATGCTTTCAACAGATCGAAATTTAAATACATCATTTCTTGATCTGGCAGGTGGAATATAACATTTTTCCGAAATGTTAATGGCCAATATTGACCATTCATTTTGAGAAATTAGAAAAATCTTTTCATTGCAACCGTTGATATTAACATAAAGAAAAAATAAAATGGGCCACTTGGTATTTGTTAAAGTTTAAGAAAGTCTTTGCTGTTTTTGTACTGATAAAAAAATATGAATATCGGTTTCATTTCTTTAAATCAAGTAGGTTTTACTGTCAGTAGGTACGTCGTGATAGTTTTTTGAAAATAGGCTCACTAGGGATGAAAATCGGAGTAAAATACAATGGTACATTCAACAGAGCGTCAAAGAATTGAAATTTCAATACTAAAAGGATGTGATGACAGGTAGTACCATAATATTATGAAATTTGAGTATGTTTTATCAGCGACATTATTTGTAGGACACGAACACACGAAGGGGTATGTGAAATATTCATCAACAAGTATGAAGGCAGAACTACTATAGCACCAGTATCTAAAATTAGAATTGGTTAACGGACCAAAATTCAGAGGGGGAACGATCAATATCCTCCATTTTGCCACCCTTAGGGATGGATTCTCTCGTTTAAATTCGAATGGGACCAACTTCGGAGTACATTTTTTCCAATGAAAAGAGAATCATCGGAATCGAACTGCTGTGTGCAAAGTTATGCGTGGTCATACATAAAAAAAACGCTTCGACTGGAGAACCTCTTCCTTTTGTATTTCGTCTGTTGAAAAATATCCTGCTAGATTTGAGCACGCATGGTATTTGGTAGGACAATTTCATGAATGGAAACCTCAATTCAATTAAACTTTATTTATCAAACTAAAGAACAATAAGTAAAAGAATATGTAAGAAAGAACAATTGTTGAAAATACAATTATTAAATACATTGGTCCAGTAGACATTTGCTCCTTTACTGATGCAGATTTTGTTTTGACATTGCATAGATGTTGTTGACACTCTGGCTAATTCATTATCCGGAACTTTAACTCAGAGATTTGTTACAAAATGCGAATGATGCTCATTATCAAGTTGTAAATAAGGCTTTATAGACTTGGAAGAGGAATGTCCAGTTATTTTAATTGATTCTTGTTCATTATACCTGCTTCATCTAAGTTGACACAGCGCTTGAGTGATGAGCATGATTAGAAATGTTGTATTCTTTGTATACAGTCCAATTTTTTCAGCTGAAATTTTGATCCACTTAAGAATTTCGTTGACTCCTATAGGAACATTTTTGTATCAACCTTTTATGAATTATTTTTCCAAAACGGATTGTGAGTTATAAATAATCTATCAGTTTCAGTATGGTTCGGTCTATGTGATAATATTTTATGAAACAATGTTACTGGGCATTTGCTAGGGTTTTCTATGTTTTTTATTAGCCATTTACTATCGCAGCACTTGTTTGAGCCACCTTGACATGTTTTGGAAAAAACTGTATTATATCCAATGCGATCAGTTGAATCACCATTACTTAATTTTTTTTCTTTGAATTGGTGTACCCCACAATTTGCAGCTTCACCTCCCCGCCAAGCTAATTCATATGCAGCGATATGAAAAAATCTTTTTAAAAGACCCATGGGACTATTTTCATCCCATATTAATGCCATTTTGACAATTTCACTTCGAGTTTTCTGAATCACCTTGTAAGTTCTTCCGCTTAGAATTACGTGCATCACGAAATTTTTTACATGACCAATCAGTGAAAGGGTTGAAAGTAACATTGTTTTCACCACTTATTCTTTATAATCTTCCCACTTGCATTTCTGTTCCTTTCTATTAAGCCGATAGTAAACTACGATTTTCGTACTAACAAATGCGAATTATTATACGTGAGTGGAATTGTCGATGTCTCCATATTCAGTTATTGGCACTACACATATTTCAAATAGTGATTTGTAGGTATCATAAGGCAAAAAACTGTATTTTTTCAAGGAATTACAGACACTTGTGAGAGAGTTTCTGGGACATTTTTTGGGCCAAAACGAATAACATATGAATGAAAAAAACATGTACTGCTCTAATATTTTCAAATGTCTGTATGAATGAAGTGAATATGTCACTTTCTTGCCTCGGCAGGCAAAAGAGTGTTTCAAGACGATTTATACCAATCAAAATTTTTGTCGGAGGCCTAAAAACATATTTCTGATTTTTATATTTTGTTTTTCGATTTTCACAATGCCAAAAGTAAAAGACAAGCAGAAGTACACAAAAAAATATTCTGAAGAACTCCTTCAGAAAGCTTTGAATGTAATACAAGACGGTGCCCTGAAAACACAAATTGCAGATAAATATGAAATTCCTAGGTCCACCTTGCAATTCAGATAAGGTTCTCTTTCGAAAAAATTGAACCGGGCCCAAACACATATTCAACCGAAGGAGAAGAAATTCTGATTAATAATTGGATTTGCGAAAGTGTGAAAAAGGGATTTCCAAAAAAAAGAGGACACACAGGCTTCGGTCAAAGAATTCCTTGACAAAAATCCAAGAGAGAATCATTTTAAAGAAAATACACCTGGAGAGCGCTGGTACCAGTGATTTTCAAAGAAGCATCCAGATCTAGCAAACCGAACTCCTGAAGCTGTCACAAGGGCTAGAGGAAATGTTTCAGAAAAAGATATAAGAGCATCGTTTTCCAATATTGAAGACTATTTGAAACAAAAAAAGTATTTTGAATTTCTACAGGATCTTACGAAAGTCTTTAACGGGGATGAAACCCGCTTCCAATTATGCCCAAAGGACGGAAAAGTAATGGCACCAAGAGGAACAAAAAATGTTTACCAAGTGGGTCAGCAAAATCAAATATAACTGTCATGTTCACCTTTTCTGCTGTGGGTTTCATTACTCCTCCAATGCTTATTTATGCTCATAAGAGAGTTCCGTTGGAAATAATTGAAACTGTTCCAAAAGGCTGGGGTGTTGGAAGTAGCGACAATGGATGGATGAAGTCTGAATTATTTTATGAGTATGTTGCACCCATATTCAGTGACACAAAATATTCAGTTTCCAGTCATTCTATTTGTGGACTGCCACAAAACACACCTAATTTATGAGCTCAGTAAGTTGTGTACTGATTCGGAAATTATCTTGATATCATTGTATCCCAACGCAACAAGGATTTCACAGCCTGCCGATGTTTCAAACTTTAAACCTCCGAAGAATTCTTGAAATGAAGAAGTCTACAAATAGCGTAGAAATAACCCATTTGTTGAATCAACTAAGGGCCATTTCACTCCAATACTTGAGAAGGCTTTAGCCGCTTTGAAGACGAATACAATCTGTAAAGGTTTTCAAGCAAACGGGCTTCAACCTTGGAATGCGGACTCAGTTGATTATTCTAAATGCCTAGGAAAACTTACTAAAAATCAGATCGAGATTGAGGAGATTCAAAAGGAAAAGAATAATACAAAATGAGTCTAGAAGACTTCATGACATAATTGTACCAACTTCTAGAGAAGAATTGAAAAATGAAACTGAAATTCAAAACACGAAGAGAAATCCAAAGAATGGAAACTTCTCCTGAATATTTTTCGAAAGTTCAGTTTTCAAGATTCAAATGCAGAAACTTAGGAAAGAGTTATTGAAGATCATTCGGTAATTGAATAAGACAGGTTAATAATGATGATTTTTATTCTGAAGAAAAATACATGATATGCCTGTAGTAATGGGAAGTCATCTCAATAAAGATATTGAAGACATACTTATTCTTGAAACTAATGAAGAAGCTTTAGAAAAAGAATATGAAAACAACATCTTTCAATTATTATCCCTACCAAGTACTTCTGATGATGAAGCATCCACCAGAAACAAGGGCGAACTAGAATTAAAAGAGTTTCTCCTTTGGCCACAAACGCCAGAAAGGAAAGCCACAAGGCAAAGTGAAAGGCTTCCATACGTCAACACCTCGAGTGCTGGAAAAAAAATATGAGAACAAAGAAATTAAAAAAAAGAAAAATAACGCGGAGCAAGAAAACAAGCAGAAAAACTGGTACAGAAGGCTATCAAAGAAACTACAAAAAGAAAGCCACAGCTGACAAAAATAGCACCAAAATTACCAAAAAAACCTGTAACTGAAGAATGTGAGAAAAACACCACTAACGTTACCAAAGAACATGTAACAGTCGGGGACAAAAAAAATTAAGCTGAAAAAAATACTCCACCATACTGATGAGGGCCGAGAGCACGAAACAAGTGTTTACGGTTAACACTTTTTTCTGAGGGTTATGTCCATTGAATTCCTTCCATTTTTTTCAACAGTCCCCTCGATATTCCTCCCTTTTATATATATATATATATATATATATATATATATATATATATATATATATATATATATATATATATATATATATATTAATAATGAAAGTGTTTTTTCAGATGATTCGGAGAAATTGTTGGACTTAGCGAAGACATCAGCCGATAACCGTGCAGGATCACCACCAGATGATGCAGGTAAACGTGAACATTCATTTCATAACAGTAGCTGTGAGAATGCCATTATGATGCTGTGCATTTTTTTTCAATCCTAACATTATAATTACTTCGAGGTTTTCAATTTTGTCTAGTTCTCGAGGTATCACTGATTCCAATTGGCCATATATCACAAACTTTGTTCGTCATTGGCAATTCCTGAGTTTATTGAAATATTGAAGGTGTATTCCTCCGAAAGCCGGTTCCCTGAGAACAGAATACAGAGCTGTTCACCCATTTCGGAAAGCAATTCATTTTTGAAAAAAATTATATGACTCGAAGGAAAATCCAATGGAGTGAAGTTTCAGTGACATCCATGCAAGTGGAGATGCTTTTTCTCAAAAGATTGAAACACATACTCTTTGAGAGGATCAACCTCACCCACATCAGCAGTTCGATTCCAGAAATGAATACTTTATAATTTATAGTCATGAAATAACAACTAAATTTGAAGATTCATGGAGAAAACCCTCCAATAGTTCTCGATGTAGCAGAGGCCATCAATAAAATCTGGTTGCAAGAATGAGAGAACAAATACCAAAGTCCTATGTAACTCACAGGATATTTAGAGTCAAGAAAGTAAATGAATTTATTATAAAAAAGTTCTTCGTATCTCGAAATGGAATAGATTGGGATGATCGAAGAAAACTCTCAGTCATACTCCACAATATTCATTACACTGCAAATAGGGATGATACATGTTTTGGACCTTTGTAGTTCCATCATCATCACATCAATATCAATCTTTCCAAGCCTACAGCGGCAACCTGAACGTGTCCTTCACAATTTGACAAAATATGGGGTTTGAAGCCAAAAATGACATACTGGATATACCAAACGATTATCGAACCCCTGGTCACCTATGCATCATCAGTATGGTGGCCAAAAAACAAGCTGCAAAAAGTGCAGCGATTAGCCTATCTGTGAATCATATGAATGGTCACATGACTCAGAGTAGCATTAGAGTTAGTGTAACCGCTGTAACATATATATATATATATATATAGTGCGCGCGTAAAGTATGGAAACATGAAGATATCTTTGACACCCCGTCAGGTACAATGACAAAATCATGGTTATGTATATGAGATGGACCAGCGATTTCAAATTTCATATTTTCAACGTTGCCGAATGTACAGTTTCTGAGATATACGAACAATATATTTATTTCTGAATGGGACAACCCGTACATTTTACAATTTTCTATTATGGTTTTTATTGTCGATGCAGCATACAAACTGTTAATGACCGATATTGACCATCAATTTTGAGAAATTGAGAAAAATCTTTTTATTGCATCCGTTGATATTAACATAAAAAAAAAATGGGCCACTTGGTATTTGTTGAAATTCAAGGAAGTCTTTGCTGTTTCTGTACTGATAAAAAGATATGAATATCGATTTTATTTCGTAAATAAAGTAGGTGTTACTGTCAGTAGGTACGTCATGATTTACTATCAGTAGGTGCATCGTGATAGTTTTTAAAAATAGGCCGATATGTTATTAATTTTTGGAGAATATCATGAAAACATTGTCGCCGCTTGTCAGTTAAACGCTGAACGATACCCACACAGAAGACACCCACAAAAAACCTTTCTCAAAAATGTGGAGAGAAGATTCCCAAAAAAACGCAACAATGGAGAACATGATCGTTAGTGAGGAGGTAGAAATGAATGTTTTGCGTATGTTGATTTTGATCCAACCGCTTCGACGTGGGAATTGGAATACCAATGCAATGTCAGTCTAGAAAATGCTGGAATTTAAAAAAAAACACCATTATCGTGCTTATAAGTATAACTTACACAATTAGTTGACAAGATTCAGAAATGTTGTTTTCCACAGCTAACTCAGTTGAGAAATTATTCGAACCGCCAGAAAACTCATGAACTAGTTGTAGATTTTTGAATTCATAAAATTTGTTACTGCACCGAAATACAAAAATGATATGTAATTTCTTTCTTTACTGAATGTTCTAGAGAGACAGGTAGGTGACCCATAGGGATTTCATTTCAAAAAAAATAATTTTTGATATGATGTGACTGAATTGATCAACCAGTAAGTGACACAAAATATAATTTTTTAGGAAAAATTATGTTTTTCTGTGAATAGCTTCGACGAAATCTCATTCATCCACGAGGTAAAATGAAAAAAACCAATTTTAATTTCAATTGTTTGGAAAAATTACATTTGGCATAAGGTTTGGACTTGTTTTGACCTGTTGAACTTGAATATGTTATAATATACAGGGTGTTCCATTTGAAAAAACAAAGGTACTGGCATTTCCAGAGAAACCGGAAGTATGCCATATTGGATTGTGAAGTGATCAATCCCGAGATGGTTGCTTATATAACTGAACCGAATTCCAGAGGAATCCGTTCACGAATGCAGAAGTTACAGGGGTGGCCCGATATCTTTTATGCTTTTTTTATTTTTATTTTCTTTTCCTTATGGAGGGTGAGAAAGCATAAAAGATAAACGAACCATTCCCGATAACATCGAAGTCACACACCTTCAACAACGCTCGTACGATGCAGAAGCAGAACTTTGATAATTTGTTAGTGAATACACATAGTATATATCAGCGATATTTTTTTATTGTGTTGAATAACATTCTATATTTCGTGATGTGTTCGAAAATTGCTCGTTTAAAGATATAAGATATATATATATATATATATATATATATATATATATATATATATATATATATATATATATATCTTATATTTTAAAGAGCAATTTTATATTTATATATATATATATATATATATGAGGTGTGAAGATTAGACGACTGTCTAAGTTAAAGAAGAATCATTTTTGAATTTGGGTATGCAGTCAACAAGGGTATGGGAATTAAAGAGAACTCTTTTTTCTATTCAAGCTTTCGAGTCATTTATTGTCTCTTCATCAGGAACTGAAAGTGAGGTTAAACCCTTTCACTCGCAGCAATTTCTTAAATAACATGTCACAACAGACAACACTCTTGGTATAGTCATATATAGTTAAAATTTTGATCAAAATTGATCATGATTACTTAAACATAAGTGTGAAAACATTTTAAAATTCCAAATGGGCCCTTATGGAGGTCATGTTGGATTCAAGAAGAAGTGGTGGTGGTCACCACTTCTAATCAAATTTGACTACACCACTGGATTCGTAGTAGTTATGAATAAAAACCATCAAAATTTCATAAAAAAATATCGGTTAACAACGAAGTTACAACAACTTTAATTTTGGAAACAAAGAATTTAATTATTATTTTTATTAAGATTATAGACATATTAAAAATCTAGCAACACTGCCGATACAAAGTAGAACACTAGTGAATTTGTACAGCGAAAATCCGAAGTCAATAGCTCATTCCGTTCTACAGTTATAACTCCTGAAAGTATGGTAATGTGAGCGATTTGTGGTGTACTAAATCACAGCCTACTATTGATTTCGTACAATACATATGCCTGATGTATTAGTTCAGCTTTCCTCAAATTATTGATACCTTCTCTAAAAGCTTGTTTAAGTTGAGTTTTGCAGAATTTAAAAGAAACAGTTTTTGTCCTGCTTTCTGTTTTATTATTGAATAAATAATTTTGATACTTTAAAACTTGAGTCGGTTCATTTCGTTTTTATCGGCTATGGAAGACTGCATAACTTGAAAATGAATTTTCAATTTTCTGTTATTTTCGAATACCCTTATAACCTAAACTTGAATAAATGATTTTAAGGGAATATAATTCACAAATCCAGTGGCGTAGTCAGATTTTTATTACAAAATCGCTTCCACCACAAATCGCTCACATTACCATACTTTCAGGAGTTATAACTGTAGAACGGAATGAGCTATTGACTTCGGATTTCCGCTGTACAAGTTCACTGGTGTTCTACTTTGTATCGGAGGTGTTGTTAGATCTTAAATATGTCTATAATCTGAATAAAATTTATAATAAAATACTTTGTTTCCAAAATTAAAGTTGTTGTAACTTCGTTGTTAACCAATATTTTTTTATGAAATTTTGATGGTTTTCATTTATAACGACTACAAATCCAGCGGTGTAGTCAAATTTCAAAACAAAAATTGCTCAATGAACTTTTGCCGTTTTTGACAAAGAAAAAAAACCAAAGAGTGCCTTGGAAATGAAACTAAAATTATGAAAATGTTTGGCAAGATACAGTCTTTGATGCTCAATATTCAAAATTTTTTTTGAGAATGACTGAAAAATGCGTATTTTACAGGGGTTGTTCCATTTTAAATGGGTCACACTGTATATATATATATATATATATATATATATATATATATCTTATATCTTTAAACGAGCATTTCTTGAACATATATTCTGGGTATCTCGGGAACAGCTCTAACGATTTGGATGAAATTTTGTATTCAGATAAGGATTTGCTTTTGAAGTTAATCTTTATAGGCTTCTGTCCTGAAAAAAACGCGATTTGACACAAAAAATATTATTTATTACGACTATCGTATTTATAGCGCCATTTCGTAAATTTTTGAGGTACTTGCATTGCTGTTATCGAATATTTTCCTACTGGTACCTCTAAACATTGTGAGATAGCGCTATGTGACATTATCCGAATACGAATGTTTTCCACTGGGTAAGATTGCAAAATATTCATATGTAGTAAGTTTGTGATTTGTATCTACATAAGCATCTTCTCCGAAAAAACACGATTTTACAGAGAAAGAAACACCGAGAAAAGCTTGGTCGCCCAGGTACTATATGAATATAATATATATATATATATATATATATATATATATATATATATATATATATATATATATATATATATATATATATATATATATATATATATATATATATATAGAATGAGTATCTATCGGGGATTCGGTCTTGAAGAAGGTACACTCGTTTTTGCTACCCGAGCTTTCGCAAATCTTTATTTGCTTTTTCAAGGGCTACAAAGTAGAAATATGGACATAAAAATATTTAGGCAATAATGGTATACATACTGTGCAATGAATAAGGATCACATCATGAACTATGATTGTGCCAAAATCTAACATGTTGAAAAAAATTTGAATAAAAGACTTCTTTTAGAAATGGCTGAAATTTAATTACAATATGATAATATGAATAAAAAAAAACTGATATTGATAACTTAAGTGAAATTCACTCGTACCTACTCTTACCAAAAAACCATTCTTCATTCGAAAATACCTGAATTGAAACACCTCTGTATACAGTGCTAGTCAAAAGTCCCCTCCCCCCCTCGTATCTTTTGAACGGGTATACTTATAATGATGAAATTTGGCGGGTGGAAATAAACGGATGTAGGCTTCTCAACTGGTCATAACAAGTGACGCAATAGTCATAAATGACGTCACAAGGCCACTGTGACCAATAATTTTAAAAGGGACCCTATGGCAAGTGACAGCTCGTTTGAAAGGTATTGACAATACCTATTCAGTCATACCAATTTTGTTTGGGTTTCGGCTGATTTTGATTGATAAATTGAAGAAATACGAAAATTATAGTTTCGCATTTAATTAATAAAGATTTTAAAGTACGCCTCTGGTTAATTGTCAAAAAGGTTGACGTTTTTGAATTCTCTACTTGTCAAAAGTGTTTATACCATGAAAATTTACCTAAGCTATTGTTTAACGAGACGTTTAAGTGTTTACATAGGCAAAATGGTACGTACTGTAGTCGACAAAGTAGCAGCTATCTTAATAATTGGTGAATGTAGAAACAATTTCCATGCAGCGGAACGACTGTTTAATGAGAGGTACCCCGATCGCCCTATATCGAGGGTTTATTTGAGGGAGCTTCTTCGGAAGTTTGAAGCATCAGGTAGTGTTCAAGATGCCAAACGATCTGGTCGACCAACAATTAGTGATGACAAAAAAATCTACATAATTGGAGAAATGGTAGTAAACCCTACTTCTTCCACAGCCCAAGTTGCGTCTATCTGTGAAGTCAGTCGAAGGACAGTACATAGGGCGTTGGCTAAAAACAAATTTCATCCATACAAATTAAAAAATGGTGCACCAACTTTCAGATGATGACCCCGACCGAAGACTAGAATTCTGTGAAACTATGTCCAATAAAATGAACCAACAACCAGGCTACATACAGACAATTTGTTTTAGTGACGAAAGTACTTTCTTTCTCAATGGAAATGTTAACACTCAAAATGTGAGGTATGGGAGTGACACAAATCCTCACATCTTTCGTGAAAAACATACTCAATTTCCAGAAAAGTAAATGTTTGGGCAGGTATTTTGGAAACCACATAGTTGGAGCCTCTTTTCTCAATGCTAACTTAACCGGTGAATTGTATCTGGAGATGTTACAAAATGATATTGAGTCGTTAATTCTTGAAATTCTAGAAGATAATCCAGATGAATTCGACAACTTGGAAATAACGTTTCAACAAGATGGTGCTCCTGCACACTATTACGGTGCAGTAAGACGGTACCTAGATGAAGAATATCGTGGTAGATGGATTGGACGACGAGGTTCGATCGAATGGCCAGCTCGGTCACCGGACCTTACACCATTAGATTTTTTTCTATGGGGGTACTTGAAATCTTAGGTTTACGCTACAGCACCTGACAGTATTGCCATTCTGAAACAACGAATTGTTGAAGAATGTAGGGCAATTTCCGCTGACACACTGGGACGAGTACGACAAGAGTTTAGCAATAGGATGCATTACTGCCAGGAAGTAGATGGAGCACATTTTGAACACTTATCATAAGAACTGGTTCTTAAATCTTTATTAATTAAATGCGAAACTATAATTTTCGTATTTCTTCAATTTATCAATCAAAATCAGCCGAAACCCAAACAAAATTGGTATGACTGAATAGGTATTTTCAATACCTTTTAAACGAGCTGTCACTTGCCATAGGGTCCCATTTAAAATTATTGGACACAGTGGCCTTGTGACGTCATTTATGACTATTGCGTCACTTGTTATGACCAGTTGAGAAGCCTACATCCGTTCATTTCCACCCTCCAAATTTCATTATTATAAGTATACCCGTTCAAAAGATACGAGGGGGGAGGGGACTTTTGACAAGCACTGTATACCTATTTTATTTGACATCCCTGATAAATGATTGTCAATCATCAAATTTTCATCAAGTTTTCCTTTGTACTTTTATAATTATATAATATGTTCCTAAGCTTTTATGTCCAAAGGAAATCTCATATCGCACAGTATGTATAGCATTATTGCTTAAATAGCCCAAATAAAGATTTGCGAAAGCTCGGGTAGCAAAAACGAGTGTTCCTTCTTCAAGACCGAATCCCCGATAGATACTCATTCTATGATGATTAGCCGGTCGAGATACTTGCCTATATATATATATATATATATATATATATATATAGAGATATTCCGTTTTCCTGTTACCTCAGCATGACGTATTTTTGTTCGTTATCCCGTTTTCCCAAAAAAAATTGCCAAATCGGTCCTGCCGTTCTCAATTTATGAGCTTACCAACACAAACAGATATTCATTATATTATATATTCCTGAAAACTTTTCCAGGAAAGAAGATATTTCCAATAACTTTTCCAAAAATCCTTTATTTTCCTGAAAACTTCAATGGAAGTATCAGGAACATTCAAAAAAACAATTAGACAAATCGGTCCCGCCGTTGTTTCTATAACGGGATTCGTTTGTGTGACCTTCTGCTTGATAGGCGACGGTGTAACCGCTGAGCATTTCCCCTTCGGTAATAATTGAGTCGATGGACCTTCTCTTCGCCAAATTTCTTACATACCCGCATATTCCAATTTCCGGGCAACTTTCCTATTCAACTTTTCGTATACCATCCTTGGGCTTTAAAAAAAACTATACAAATCGGTCCAGCAGTTCTCACGTTTTGCGCTCGCAAAGAATCGCTATATATATATATATATATATATATATATATATATATATATTTATATATATATATATATATATATATATATTTAAAAGTTATGTTTTTTTTTCAGAATATCCAGATTTATATTTTAAGAAGCTCAAGACACATGATAATACACATGAATTGTCGGATTTTTTGAGGCGTTTGCGCGAGAAGACCGATACCCCAGAAAACATTCCAGCAGATTTGGAAGGTAAACATAACCTGTGATTTCATAATAGTAGGTGTACAAATATTGAGTAGATACTGTGGAATAGTTTTTCTCATTCTGATCATTATGTTGGTCAGTTCTGTGAGTGGAGCTGAGATGCTGTAGTTTTTCTCTAGTTCTCGAGGTATCAGGGATTCTATTTGGCCATATATCACGAATATTCTTGGTTGGTTCGAATTCCTTAGTTTCTGAAATATTGTGGATGTTTACTTCTCCGGTAGACGTTTCCGTGAGAACAAAATAAAAAATTGTTCACTAGTTTCCGAAATCTATTGATTGTTGAGAAAAATAACAAAACTCAGCTGAAGAACCAGCTAATGGAGTGAAATTATATCCTTAGTTTCTATGATATCCAAACTACTTGAGATACTCCTACTCGAAAGATTGAAAACATTATTCAGTTCCGTGGGAGCGATGAATTGATTATCTCTCGAAAATCTTTTTTTTTTTGGTATATGAAAATGAGACCAATGCAGGTCGATTTCTCATGTTATTCCACATATGGAATGGAAATCTGCAACAACCTAGCTTGGTCGTGGAAAAAGTTACTTGGGAAAAACAAAAAATTTGGAATATCCCAAAAATCATAATGAAGGCGCCATAACTTCTAGTTTAATAGAGTTATTCAAAAAATCAATTTACCGTTCGAAATGCCTATTCACATTATTTGAAATGGGTCACCAAAAATTCGTTTTTTTTTTCGAAAATGAGCATTTTTTTAAAGCTGAATAAATTTTCAATAAAATGTTATTTTCGCAACACGCTGAAAGTAACTAACAGTTCATCCAACTGAAATTTTTTTCTCACCAGAAACTGCGCAATTTCCCAAGCAACATTTCATGTCGATTAAATATAGATCAATTCTCGATAATGAATTGGCGCAGCCATTTTAGGCCAGTAGATATAGACAATCAATTAACATTAATTCCAAAAGTTTTCAAACTTCAATGGTATGTTGGTGCATCAATGAAAACAAACTATAAAATTTTACAAAAGTCTGCGATGAACGAAACATTGTTTTGATTGCAAAAAACGTTTTCATGCCTTATTATTGCACTGAAAATTGCAAAAGTTCTGCAAACGAGGCATACCTATAGTAATGGTGTTTTACAACATGCATTGTGTTTGCAACCTCGTTAAAGTTACGGAACCTTATTTTTCGTCATTTGTTTGAGTTTTTCACTGTAATTTGTTTGAAAAAATTACAGAAGTTCTGCAAACTGGATAAGTGAACGGATAAAAAGTTCAAAATAGTGGATATTTAACTTCGCTACCTCATACAAAAAACGGAACCTATTAATCCACCAATATTTTTTTTTGCCATTTTACAACTTCTGAAATAACTGTTAAAGTTATGCACATTGTTATTAAAATTACGACTTATATTTTACGTGACGCAAGAGATTTCCAACCGTCATTGTTCAACGGACCATTTTTTTTTCGTACAATTGATTTGTCTTTTTTATAATTTGGCCATAAATTGCAAATATTGTGGAAAAAGGTTCAAGATATATGTTAGACCGACAGTTAAATACTTGATTATCCATCGCGTATATCTGTTATATTTTGTACCGGTTGATTAAAATTGCATCCGAAGAATAATACGGTTGCGTAGTTGACCATCAAAAAATTTTAAACTAATTATTGATCTCGGAAGCAATCACTGTTCTCGACTAATCAGCGAAATAAATTTAAACTGATATTTTCGAATGCAACAATCCAAAATAATAAAAAATTTTGCTAAATTCTTGTAAATGATTATTGGAAGACATTAATTTTTTATCGCATTAGAAATGACATACAATCTTAATTAAAATTTTCCTTTCAAAGTAAGGATATCAAAACGTTATCGATTGTATATCTCAATTTTAAAAGAAACGTTGCTGAAAAATAAAAACTTGTGAAATCTGTATTACATCTCATATTTAATTTTTACAGGTATGTACGTAAGAATCATTTTCCTGATTTATAATTTTTTTTAAAATGAAGAGTGAAAAACATGTTGGTAGGCAATTCAATTTCAGTTGTAGCTCCAGAACTATTAGATGAATGTGTATTGTTTTTGGTTAGTTAGTTAGACTGTCATGAAAATATAATTGTCATTCTTCTGTTATTCTGGTAATAAATTATGTTACTAAACTGCTTTACATTCATTACTCTGTAAACGTGTGACGTAACACAGTTGTAGATTAATCGTACTAATATACAACTGTAGGAATATTTTTCAAATCTCAATATTTCCTGCATTTTCTAATGAATTAAAAAAATTATGGAAACGTGTCGAGAGATTCTCGATTCTCTATCAAACGTACTCGTACGTATTTTTTATGCAAATTCCTAATTGTAATATGATGTTTTGAATTCATATCGAAAAAGTTAGATTCACCTACCGTTGACGAGCTTCTCCTTGGTCGATAGTCAACTTGGTAACACAATGAATGTCATTTATTAGGTACCTATATAAAAAAAAAATATTCAGATAACCCAGGTGTTGCAAAAATAAATATTTTTTCAATTCCTAATGTTCCGCATTGTTACATAGTTTGCAAATTATTATTCTGCCATCAATTGCTGAAATGAGTTTTTACAGACGAGGTTGAAAATTGATGAAAACATTCTACGTCAGGACATCTCCTCTTGCAACCCTTATTCGAAACTTTTGTAATAATTTCGATACTTATTTCAATAAAAAAAAAAATTTAAAAAACAAATTAAAACATTCGTCAAAAACATTATTTTAGTTATGTTTCCGAGTTTGCAGAACTTTTGGAATTTTCATCGGAAAATTAGGACTACCAACAATTTTTTTTCGATAAAACAGACATTTTCGTTTTGTATGTGTTGTTGCAAATTTATCAGAGGATGTTAATTGCTAGTTTTCAAAACTTCGAAAGTTTGCAGAACTTTCGCAACTTTTTCCGCGTCAATAATGTGAATATTAATTAAATCCTGATTTTCAACATTTTCCATTCAGAAAAAGGGGTTGCAAAATCAGACCAAATATCATATGAAAGTCCTCTCCACTCTACTGAAGTTTTGAAACTTTTGTAATTATTATCGAATTTTGGAAAAATCATGTCTATCTCTACTGGCCTATTTGAAGATCACGAAACATACCGTCCGCGACGCCAACTGTCGCCCTTCGTCAAGTAAAAGACAATATTCACAGTTTTTAAGTTGAGGTTCGAAAATAGTAAATAAGTTCCTTATTTTTGTGGCGACATAATATTCATTAAATATTTACAAAGTGTTGTTACAAAAAGTATTCATTTACAAGAAATTCGTAGGTATTCAATTTTAATTTGATTTAGTCAGGTTATATAGACTTCTTGGGAAACATATTTAGAGATGATATCAAAGTACGTTTTTCATAATGTAATCAGCTGACCCCACAGACATTGTGCTGTCCCAATTTTTCTCCTGAAAACACACGTAATTTTTTTTTCCAATGTTTTTCTTTGTGTTGTTTCATCTGGGTAATGATTTTGACTCTGCCCGCTTCCCGTACCCCGTTATTCCATTTTACAGTCATCCCGTTTTCCCCTCATTCCGTTATCCCGTTTCAAATAGTGTCCGGCATAAAGTTCGCAGCACATGGAAAACTTTTTCATTATTGATTTTTCAGAAAAAATCAGTCATGATAAAAACCTCTGCTCCATCCCAAACCTGAAATACAAACACCAAAATTGAATTTTATACGATCCTATACAAGAGAGATAGAAAAGCATTTCAAAATAATATGATCCCATCACTTTATTTCTCACGGTAGAATTCAAATTCATAGGAAAATATTGTTCAAAATCGAATGTTGATCCAGAAATTCGAATCATATGACCAATTTCATTTCTCAACTTTTTTTCCCATTTTTTCCTCATCGCCCTGTACAACATGAGGAATATTATGCTAGACGAATGGTATATTTTTAGATATGATGATATCATTCTCTGAATGTTTTCTCATTTCTCCCTCCCATCGGAAAATCACATTAATTGAATTATGTGACGGAATTTCACAAAATCTTGCTGCTGTAAATAAAACTGATATCTCCAAGGTATGATGCCAGAATGCCAAATAATTTATTTTCACAATACAAATAATATTTTTTGAAACAAATATGTTATTTGTATTGTGAAAATGATTTGATTGGCATTCTGCCATCATACCTTGGAGACAATTAAGTTTTATTCACTACTTGCAGCAAGATTTTGTGAAATTCCGTCACATAATTCAATTAATGTGATTTTCCGATGGGAGGGAGAGATGAGAAAACATTCAAAGAGTGACATCATCATATCTAATGATATACCATTCATCTAGCATAATATTCTTCATGTGTCAGCGAAGGAATGGGAAAAAGTTGAAAAATGAAATTGGTCATAGTGACTATGATTCGAATTTTTGGATCAACATTCGATTTAAACTAATATTCCCATGAATTTGAATTCTACCGCGAGAAATAAAGTGATGGGATCATATTATTTTGAAAACTAAGCATACTTTTCTATTTCCCTCGTATAGGGTCGTATAAAATTCAATTTTGGTGTTCGCAATTCAGGTTTGGGATGAAGCAGAGGTTTTTATCACGAATGAATGAATACTTCCATGATTACAGTGTAGCCGCTTGTATCATAAAGTAGTAGCAACTTTGATTTAAATTTTTTTTATTGAAATATCAAAACTTTGACTTTTATTCTAAAAATTTTGAGATTTTTCCTCAAAATTTCGACTTTTATTCTCAAAATTTCGACATTTTTAATCTCAAATTTTGACTTTTTTCTCAAAATTTTGACGTTTATTATCAAAATTTTAAGAATTTTTCTCAAAATTTTGAGATTTTTTCCCAAAATGTTGACTTTTATTTTCAAAATTTCGAGATTTTTTCTCAAAATTTTGACTTTTTATTCTCAAAATTCTGACTTTTTTCTCAACATTTAAAGATTTTTTCTCAAAATTTCGACTTTCATTCTCAAAATGGTGAGATTTTTTTCTCAAAATTTTGTCTTTTTTTCTCAAAATTCCAACTTTATTTATTTTCGAAATTATGGCTTTTTTTCTCAAAATTTTGAGATATTTTTTCAAAATCTCAAAATTTTGAGGAAAAAAGTCATTTTTTCTCAAACTTTTGACTTTTATTCTCAAAATTTTGAAATTTTTTCTCTAATTTTTGAGAATAAAAGTCAACATTTTGAGAAAAAATCTCAAAATTTTGAGAAAAAAGTAAAAATTTTGAGAATTCAACAAAAAAAGATACTGGTAGGATGGCGCCAATAAACGAGAACCGAAGAAAATAACAGTTTTAGACTAGGAAAAAAGACAGGACATAACAGACCTATACTCATTTCTCGCAGTTCCCAAATCAGAAGACAAGAAATTTTAAGGAACGGACGAAAATTGAAAGGGACAACCGAAGACCTATCAAACGGAAAACTAGAAGAAAGGAAAATTCCATTAGGGACGCTAAAAGAAGCTGAGTCAAACAACAAAACGGCATTTTTGAAACGTAATTAGCTGATAGTTGAAGGTGAAGGTTGGAAGGTGAATCATACACAGTAGCAGATATTGGAAACGCCAAGAAATTAGATAGGGAAGAAAGGTATTTTTCGCCAGTTACGGAAAGGAAGGTGGTGAGTGAACCTCTTACACCATCTCCAATGGAATACGAGACAGAAGAAAACCTACCTGAAATAGGAAGTGAGATAGAGGCAGCGAAGAAGATAGAGGAAAACAAAATTGTAGTAGAAACTGAAAAAAGGGTATTGAGAAGGAAATTCATGAAAGCAGAGACAAAAAATACGAAGGAAGAATTGAAGACGTCTTTCAAAAAAGGAGCTACTGGCCAAACTTCAACAACAGAGACCCCGAAAAAGAGTGTTGCCCAGGAAAAAAGCTTGAGAAATCCAAAAAAACCTCAATAAGGTGAATCATCAAATAAATCAACTCATTCTATCTATACAACTCTCCAATCTGGCCAAAGACTAACTTTCAAACATTCTATTTGTACAACTTTTTAACCACTATACATGTTTTACATTTTATAATTTAAAATCAGTCGTCCATTATATTAGATAATATTTCAGTAGAATTTTCAAATATTTTTATCTATACAACTTTTCAATATGCCATTATTTTTTATTAGTTTCAAAATGTTTTATTTATACAACCCTCTTAACCACTATACAATATTCTATAGAATTCTCAAATAATTTTATCTGTACAACTTTTCAATCTGGCCATAATATTATTTTATATTTGTTTTTAAATATTTTATCTACTTATATATCTTAACCACTATACATTTTGATAATTTTATTTTCTTATAGTCCATTATATTAGGTAGTATCCTTGTTCAAATGTTTTTATCCATTATTATTCTAGTCAGTGCATATTTCCAGGTACTATAAAAGAATGCAAAGCCAAACAAGGTTCTAGAAACAGTTATATTACTTCACAATTACATAAAAACGATGAATCCATAAATCAGAGAATACCAAAATGAACTAATTTCTGCAAAAGTAATCCACGATGCCCATACCTTCAAACTCATAACAACCCCAAATCACTTCAAAATATTCCATATGAATATTCGTAGCGTGACAAAAAATATTGGTCCTTTATCTGTATTACTCGATGAACTATCTGTCGATAGTAGACATTATAATTCTAACCGAAACTCGCCAACTTCAGGACCCTAACCTATTTCATATTCAAGGATATGATATAGTCTATAATCAGGGATCACTTAATAAAAATGATGGAATATTTATATTTGTAAAACAACATTTGAAATATACTTCCAAAAATGTTTCAATAGGTGATGTTGCTGCATTGAATATTATAATTTCAACGAAAGACCAAAAAATTAACATAACAGTTATCTGTCATTCCCCAAGTACCTGTCCAAAAGTATTAAACATAGAACTCTCAAATTACCTAAGCACGTCTCTACAAGCCGATGTTGACATAATCACAGGAGATATCAATATAAACCTCCTAGAATTTTTACTTCAAACCTGTGGTTTCAGCTTTTTGGTTCAATCTGAAAATTGAAATTCTGAATTTTGGAATTGTGTGTTTCTATCTTTATACAGTGCTTCTCAAAAGTCCCCTCCCCCCTCTTATTTTAGTATTAATGATGCGAAATGATCTGGCAGACCCCAAATTTCTGATGAGAAAAAAATTGTTATACTGGCAGAAGTAATAGTTAATCCTACTTCTTCAACAACTCACGTTGCATCTAACTGTGAAGTCAGTCGAAGAACAGTACACAGGGTGTTGAAAAAAAAAACAAATTTCATCCATATAAATTAAAAATGGTTCATCTACTTTCAGACGACGATACAGACCGAAGACTAGAATTTTGTGAAAATATGGAAACTAAAATTAACCAACAGCCAGACTATGTCAAAACAATTTATTTCAGTAGCGAAAGTACTCTCTATCTGAATGGAAATGTAAATACACAGAATGTGAGGTATTGGAGTGACGCAAATCCTCACCTGTTTCGTGAAACACACACCCAATTTCCCCAGAAGGTGAATGTTTGGGCAGGTATCCTGGGAAACCACATCGTTGGGCCTTTTTTTAAATACTTATTTAACTGGTGCTGTTTATCTGGAGCTGTTGCAGAACGCAATAGAACCGTTAATCCTTGGAATTTTGGAAGATAATCCAGATGAATTTGGCAAATTGGAAATAACATTTCAACAGGATGGTGCTCCCCCATACTATTACGGTGCAGTGAGATGGTATTTGGATGAGGAGTATAGTGGTAGATGGATTGGACAACGAGGTTCAACGGAATGGCCAGCTCTATCACCGGACCTCACACCTTTGGATTTTTTTCTGTGGAGATACCTCAAATCGAAGGTTTACGGAACTGAACCTGACAATATTGATGTTTCAAAACAACGTATTGTTGCAGAATGTGAGGCTGATTCCGCAGACACATTTGCAAAAGTACGAGAATAGTTTAAAAATAGGATATTTCGCTGTAAGGAAGTGAATGGAGGTCACTTCGAGCATTTTCTTCAAGTAGATACTGATTCCTAAATCTGTAATTAATATCATACCGAAGGGAATTTAAATTTCAATGTTTTCTAATGAGCCTTTAAAACTGCCATAAACACAAACAAAAATAGTATCATTGAATAGGTTTTTTTGATACCTTCTGAAAGAGGTGTCGCTTCATCTTATCTTCATCACTAGTGGGGAAGTTTACGACCTTTAATATTCAGTTTCTAAATTTCACTTGTTCATGTATAATCGTTCCAAAAATGAGAGGGGGGGGGGACTTTTGAGAAGCACTGTATATATAATTCTACTGTACGTGTGTTGTGACTGCACTCCTCCTAAACGGCTGGACCGATTCGAATGCATTTTTGTGTATGCGTTTGGGTGGTGCCCTGGATGGTTTGGACTCACAAATCATCCCCCTAAATGTTGAGGGTGGTCCACCCCTCAATTTTCTTTATTTTGTAGACAACATTTTTTGTTTTTATTTTTTTATGATACAGCATTCAAAAATACATACAACACTTGATTTTCACCCTTCTACGATCAACCCCTATTTTTTTGGCAAGATTTTCATTTTATTATTTTGTCATGACTTAGAATAAAAAAATTCATATTACTCTCAATTCACCCTCCTACGATCAACCCCTACCTTTTATTTTTTCTTAGGGAAAGGGATAATGGGATAACGGGAATAACGGGATAACGAAAAAACGGGAAAACGGGATAACGGGATGACAGGATAAGAAAATAAGGAAAACGGGATAACGGGATGAAAAAAAACGGGATAACAGGAAAAGTAACAGGATACGAAACGGAATAACAGGAATAACGGGATAACGAAAACACGGGAGATAAGGGATAACAGGATAAGGGGAAAACGGGATAGCGGGATGAAGAAAACATGGGATAACAGGAAAACGGGATAACGGGATAACGGGAATAACGGGATAACGGGATGACAAGGTAAGGGAATAACGGGAAAACTGGATAAAGACAAAAAGGGGTAACAGGAAAATGGGATAACGGCATGACGGGAAAATTTTCGGGTAAAACATCTCAGGGAAACATGAATTTTGGGCAGGACAACGTCTATCGGGTCCGCTAGTGTTTTTATATTTACCTAGATTTAAGTGTATGACTCTTCCTATGCGATGTTATGTTGTCTACTGGGAAATAAAGATCTTATTTTATCTTATCTTATCTAGAAGATGCAGACTTCGTTGAGGAATATAAAAGCGTATTAAGTTATTTTGGATATAATTCATATATAAATGAATATACAAGGCTACCGAGCCGAACGTGCATAGACCAATACTTTGTGAATGACAAGAAAAAGTCCAAAGGATTAAAATTGAAATCATATATTTTCCGATATATTATTACAGATCAAAATCCCATTGCTCTTACTCTCCAAAATTATGATACAAATGTACACAAACAACCAAACAATAGATTTAAACTGTACACAAATCATCGAGCAATGAAATCTGTAATGAAAACAGAAAAATGGTAACATTTATCAAGGTATAGATTAAAATGACATATCAACTAAAATCATAAATGAAATAAAATACTTTACAAACATACAAAAAAAGTTAAAATAAAAAATAAAATATAAACAGATGGATGACACCCGGATTGCAAAAGTCAATTAATGAAAAAAATAAACTTTAAAGAATTTCTCTGAAATATCCAAGAAATGAAGAAATCAAGGAACGATACAAATACTACAAAAAAGAGCTCGATGAACTGACAAACTGAAACGAAAAAATGAATGCTCTTCTAAAGCCATGTGGGAGACAGTGAATAGCTTATGTGAGAAAACAAAACCAGAAACGAAAATCGAGAATATCGAGAAATCGGATGGTACCAATATAACAAAAAAAGTAGACATCGCTATGAGTTCAATGAATATGTCAGCAACCTTGAAAAACTTATGCGAAAAAAATTCCACATATTGGAAATTACGATAATATAGAAATTTTGGAAAACACCATGTATCTACATCCAACAAATGAAAGTGGAGTGATCTCAGTCATAAATAAATTTGAAACCAAAGAAATCACCTGGGTTGGATAATATCAGATCAGAAACATAATAGAAATAGCCCAGGAAATAGCTAGCCGATATTTTTCCTAGTGAACAGATGTTTTGATACAGGATGCTTCCCAAAAATATTAAAAGGAAAACCTTAAAAGGAAATATAGATAATTACAGATCTATAAACCTTATATCGAATATATCTAAGATAATTGAGAAATTAATGGAAATGAGACTTAGTAATTTCCTAAAAAAACTTAGTATTTCATCAGATCGTCAAAATGGCTTTAGAGAGTTAAGATCTACAGAGAAAGCTATATATAGAATGACCTCTATCATTTATAAATCCATGAAAATCTTCCTATTATTAGCATATTTCTAGACCTCTCCGAAGCCTTTGACACCGTGTGCCATGAAAATGTTCATGAAAAACTCCAAAAATACGGAATTAGGGGAAACACTCACGAATTTCTGAAATCTGATAGGGAACAGAGAGTGGAGTTCGAAGAAACTTATAGTAGAGCAAGAACAGTTACTTTTGGAGTACCCCAAGGAACTGTACTTGGCCCACTATTATTTATTATATATATGAACAGTATGCTTTATTCAATACTACCGGCAAAATTATCAGTTTTGCCGACGATACAACCATATTATATACAGCTCCAACTCGGCAGAAATTGAAAGAAAAAATAGAAATCGATTTTCCAAATATATCAAACTGGTTGCAAATGAATAAATTGACACTGAATATGAGAAAACGAACTACTTACCCTTTACGTCATATACAAATGATCTGCCCACCTTAGGGCCTTTGAATGTCGGATTAAACTCTCAAATTCCCGAATCGGAAAAAACAAATATTTCGGTATAACGGTTGATCGCCATATGAGGTGGGACTCTTATCGAAATTCAAACACCCCAAAGATTTCCTAAACATAAAACATTTGAAAACAGTATACTTCTCCCTAATAGAGTCTATACTATCATATGGAATATTAGGTTGGGGCGGAGTTAATGACTGTTTTCTAAATAAAGTACATGTTTTACAAAAATGGATATTAAAAATAATATACGGTAAAAAAGCATCTTTTTCCACAAACTCTTTATGAAGCGAATCCCAAATAAAAGATGTAAGACAGATTTTTTGTCAAAAAATAATTATATTCGTAAAACTAGAAAAAATTGAATTCACTCTACATAAACACCCCTACAATACTCGAAAAATTGATGAAATTTTCTTCCCACGTTATTACCAAACGACTTGAAAGATATTAAAATGACTGAACGTTTAGAAGAACTGAAAAAAAGGATTGCCAAAGATAGACTTATATTTACCGAAATTGTTAACCAGAGATAAACACATATAACTGAGCAATTTATGATGTATATAAGTGTGAATATGTATGTGTGCATATAAGTGTATTTGTGTATATCAATGTGTGTATCCATCATGTACATTTCATAACTCTTCTTCATTAGTACTGGAAAATTACCGCAATTGTTACTGGAAAATTACCCCAATTGTGACTAGAAAATTACCCCGATTGTGACTTAACCTCTAATATATGTAAAATCTCAATGAGAAGACCCCACTTATGATGTAATGATTACCTGGATGTGGCGAATCCACTATTTTCAACCATTTTTACCATAAAAAAAATTACCTCATTTTACCCATTTTAATGTTATAATTTTAATATGGAAATCACATACACAAGTAGTTAATACTACTTCTGTGACCCACCTGTTAATTCACAAGTACACTTCTGTGAGTATATATTATGTATTATTATTATGATGAATAAATATATATTATTATTATTATATGATTGTTTTGACAGATCAACTGACAAAACCCAACCCCACATTCGTATTACTCCAAGGTCAGAAGTAATTTTTGCGAAAAACTGAAGATAAATACTCTTAATCTGTTGAAGTTTATGTTGGAGCATCAAATCCAATCAACATGTTTTTGATGAAGAAAAACAATTATTGTGTAATAATGAATATCTACTTGAATGATAGAAACGGTTAAGTGGGTACATCTCATAGAAACAAACAAGGCATTGAAGCAAATGTTCAAATGGACCACCATTCTGTTCATTATAAGACGCTCTGGAATATTCCTGGTGTATCCTGTATCAACGTACATGCTGCTAAAATTATAGCCGTCAAATCTTCCACAGATTCTACAAGTGTTTCATGCACTAGGAATTTGAGATATCCTCCCATAAAAAAGTCTAGTGAAAGTAAATCCAGAGAGCGTGCAGGCCAATGTATGTGACCAGGTCTACCTATTCACTGATCATGGAATGTTTGATTGAGAAATTGACGAACGATTCGTCGGAAATGGGCCGGTGCTTCGTCATATTGATGCCACATTCTTTAACGAACCAAAAGAGATACGTCTTCAAGTAGCTCAGGTCAAAAATGTTCAAGCAATGCTCGGTAGTTCTGCCCATTCAAACTAGGAGGAAGAGGATATGGTCCAACGATACGATTTTCGATAATTCCTACTCAAATATTCACTGATAATTTTGTTTGGTAGCCTTCTCGAAACATTCCATGCGAGTATTGTTCATCATATTAATGGCTGTTTCTACTATTGGAATATCCATATCTTGTGATACATGCCTCATCCCTGAATATAACATAACAATAACAATATAACACAGCAAGTCATTTGCTCCTTCATACATCCTCAAAAACCATTCACAAAAAAATCTACGAGGGCCATAATCACAAGCATCTAGGGCCATCACCTTCTGTGGGCAAAATGGCTTCGATAGTTGTTCACTGTTGATTGTGACACTTGTATCCTATACGAAATAGCCCGAGTGCTGGTAGAAGGATATGCTGGTAATCGTTTAGGAATTCGTTCTGCCGTAACATTATCTCTTCCTGTTCAATTCGCACCACAATGGTTTTCACTGAATTTGAAGGACCCCGTTCCCGTCAATCATGGATGAACCTTTATGAAAAATTGTTGAAATATGGATGATATCTGTTTGGATATCGATGTTGATATAATTCAGCAGCGGATCTGGTATTTCCCCCTGTTTCATCATGAACGAAATGCATATCCGTATATTCTTCAAATGAATAATCCATTTTGAAACGATGTTCACTGACTGAAATGATGACATATGACTTGACAATAATACAAACTGTTTTGGGTTACTGTCGATTATGTCTAATGTTTGTATCGATATATCAGTGTGGTTCTACCGGGAACGATGGAAAAAGGCTACGTTTCTTTTTATTTTAAAATTTCGTGTGTTTTATGCGTTGATCAGTGATGTACTGAACAACCTACCACAAACTAGCATGGAAGGCTCGACTTTGCAACTAGTTATCACGAATCGAAAGAAATCATTTAATACACAATTATTGTTTTTCTTCATCAAAAACGTGAAGATTGGATACAATTTTCCTAGATAATTCAATCAGAAATGGCTTTCATAATTATACTCCAACATAAACGTCAACAAATTGAGAGTACTTATCTTCAGTTTTTCACAAAAATTATTTCAGACCTTAACTCTTATCTAAGTGGAGTATAGTGATTTTGAGGTTGGGTTTGTTTGTCAGTTGATCTGTCAAAACAATCATATGCAAGAAAGTATGGTTACTTATCAGTGGATCCACGACATCGAATCGATCAAATAATATGATGGATGAAAAAATGGGGTTATCGGTCTCATTCTGACTCACCCGTACTATGTTTCCGATTCTCCCAACATTGAACAATGTTCAGAAGGTTGACACATATTTCGATATGTTGTAAGAAATTAGTATTATGCGATTATTGCACCTAGGAAATTTTGTCTCTAAGGACATATTTTCAGTTTTTCTCAATTATCTCAGAAACCTCCACTTCCAGGCACATGGAATGTCATGACTTTTAGGTTGAGTATCAATGAGCCGAACTGATGTCAAACGCTCATTTGTCCTTTCACTTGTCCCAAGAAAATATGAAGGAACATATGACCACATACCATCGTAACTACGCCACTGGTTCACGAAAATAAAAAGTTATAACTCCAAGTCAGCACGTTGATAAACCTTGATTTGTGTACCAAGTTTCAGATTTTTTCGTTCAGGAATTTTTGAGAAAACAAATCGAATCTCAATTTTTTTCGTACTTTGGCAACCCTGTATCTCAGAGGATATGCATTTTAGGACATTCCTTGATAGCAACTTTTCACATCGAAATGAGGTGAGGAATCTGTAGTCGGAGTTTGTCGGATATATTCTGACTCACCCTGTATATATATATGTTTTATTTCTACTCTAAATTATCTTTCCAACGATGTAACACACTTTGTATTTTACATTTGATTTGATGGAGAAAACGTCAATTGAAATTTAAAATTGAAAGAATTGCGGTAGGCTATGATATTTTGTGTAATCTTCGTCCGTAGCATTTTTTCTTTTAAAGACGTACGCT